>PITA01018027.1:0-41621 GCA_004023965.1 Spilogale gracilis
TTATAGATCTTGGATACCAGCCCTTTGTCTGTAGTGTCATTTGCAAATATCTTCTCCCATTCTGTGGGTTGCCTCTTTGTTTTGTTGACTGTTTCCTTTGCTGTACAGAAGCTTTTTATTTTGATGAAGTCCCAGAAGTTCATTTTCGCTTTTGTCTCCTTTGCCTTTGGAGACATGTCTTGGAAGAAGTTGCTGTGGCCAATGTCAAAGAGGTTACTGCCTATGTTCTCTTCCAGGATTTTGATGGATTCCTGCCTCACGTTGAGGTCTTTCATCCATTTCGAGTTTGCCTTTGTGTGTGGTGTAAGAGAATGGTCTAGTTTCATTCTTCTATATGTAGCTGTCTAATTTTCCCAGCACCATTTATTGAAGAGACTGTCTTTTTTCCACTGGATATTTTTTCCTGCTTTGTCAAAGATGATTTGCCCATAGATTGTGGGTCCATATGTGGACTCTCCACTCTGTTCCATTGGTCTATTTCTCTGTTTTTGTGCCAGTACCACGCTGTCTTGGTAATCACAGCTTTGTAATAAAGCCTGAAGTCAGGTAATGAGATGCCCCCAGATTTGCTTTTCTTCTTCAGCATTTCCTTAATGATTTGGGGTCTTTTTTGGTCATATAAATTTTAGGATTGTTTGTTCCAGCGTTTTGAAGAATGTTGGTGGAATTTTGATCGGAATGGCATTGAAAGTATAGATTGCTCTGGGCAGTATAGACATTTTGACAATGTTTATTCTTCCGATCCATGAGCATGGAATGCTCTTCCATCTTTTTTTTTTAATTTTTTTTTATTTGACAGAGAGAGATCACAAGTAGTCAGAGAGGCAGGCAGAGAGAGAGGAGGAAGCAGGCTTCCTGCCGAGCAGACAGCCCAATGTGGACCTCAATGCCAGGACCCTGAGATTATGACGTGAGCTGAAGGCCCCAACCCACTGAGCCACCCAGGTGCCCTCTTTTTTTTTTTTTTTTGAGGTGAGTTTTTCTGTCTTGTTATTTTATCCAGATATGAGTAGATGAATGAGAGAACAAAATACTAAAAGGGTAGCAATGACCCCAAAAAGATATACACTAACCAAATCAGAAGAGACCAAAAACCAGGAAGAGAAGAAAGGAAAAAAACTGTGTATTACATATGCACGCACACATACATGTAAGATGAGACTGGTGAATAGAATAGAACCACACACTTGATTTTGGGTGTATTTTTGTCTGTTGGAAGAAACTGCCTCCCAAAATTTTAAAGAAATAAAAACTTATATGTGTACAAAAATAAGGGTATATACAATGGAGGGATGGAATATGACTGTAAAGATGAAACTTAGAAGATTCTAAAAAAGGAAATGATAAGATAAGAAGTTGGTTTACTATATGTCCTTCAATAGATGAATGGATAAAGAAGATATGGTACATATATACAATGGAATACTATGTAGCCATCAAAAAGAATGAAATCCTGCCATTTGTAATGTCATGGATGGAACTCTGGAGGGTAGTATGCTGAACGAAATAAGTCAATCAGAGAAAGACAATTATCATATGATCTCTCTAATATGAGGAATTTGAGAGTCAGGGCAGGGTGTTGGGTGAGGTAGGGAGGGAGATGAAACAAGATGGGACTGTGGAAGGAGACAAACCATAAGAGACTCTTAATCTCAGGAAGCAAACTGAGTGTTGCTGGGGGATGGGGGCGGAGGGACAGGGTGGCTGAGTTATGGAAAAAATTAAAATTAAAAAAAAGTTGGTTGAAAAAAGAAAATAAAAGAGGAAAATTGTGATGAGACTGGAGACTAGAACAAAGCCATGCATTAGGTTTAGGGTATATTTTGATCTATTAGATGAAACTATATCCCAAAATTTTAAAAAAAGGCAAAAAACCTATATGATACAAAAAATAAACTTAAATACAATGAAGGGATAGAATATGATTAAAATAATGAAAATTTAAAAATATTTTTAAGAAAAGATATTGATTAGATAAAATAGTTAAAAACATTAAAATAGGAAAGAGAAAAATTTAAAAATAAGAAAAAAAATTAAAAAAATTCACTTTTAAAGATGAAAGAATCATGGGGAAAAAGCTATGAATTCTGTGTGGTGCATTCCCCTAACTATGGAGTTCCACAGTTCTCAGTTCTCAGTGGTTGGTGAACTTGGTCTTGGCTGGATGTTCTTGCTGATCTTTTGGGAGAGGGACCTGTTGTATTGAATCTCAAAAGTCTTTGCCCAAGGCAGAATTGCACTGCTCTTGCCAGAGAGCCTTACCAGGCTAAGTAATCTTTTAGGGTTTGTACTCAGTAGCTTTTTTTCCTTGAATGTTTCTGTACAGCTTTGGAGGACGGGAATGAAGATGGTGGCCCCCCAGTCTCCAGCCCACAGGAACCAAGAGCTCGGGGCCCCACTCCTCAGTGCACGGTCAGAGAAAAGCAGTCAATCACACCTGTCTCCCTGGTCTCAGGCCCCACTTCATGCTCACCGAGCCTCTGACTGAGTGTTTCTGTCTCTGGTGCTCTTCCCTGTTTGGAGTCTCCAAACCCAGCAAATTCCTCCAGCACGGTCCTGCGCTGCTCCTCCTGGTGGAGGAAGAAGGGGGTCTTCCTGCATTTGCCACTTGTGGGGTCCCTGCTCAAAGAGCAGTGGCCTGACTGCGCCTCAGATCACGGTTTAAGGTAATCCCGAGCTGAGGGCCCACTCCGTGGCTCTGTCTCTGAAGCTGGCTTTCCTGATCCAATACCTGGGAGCTCTGCCATGCTCAGGTACCCTGGGTCTTTCTGTGACCCTGTGAGTCCTGAAAGCACACTGTCCCCGTGAGGTTTCCACCCCCCACCCCCCGCTTAGCCTCGGGGTGATGTCCCTCAGTGGAACAGACTTCTAAAGGTTCTGATTTTGTGCTCTGCTGCTCTACTGGTGGCCAGGAGCTGGCCCCTCCCCCCACAGTCTGTCTTCCCAAATGTCACCTCTAATTCACTTCTCCGCACATCCTGCCTTTCAGAAAGTAGTCACCTTTCTGTTCCTAGAATTGCTGTTCTTCTTCTCCTTGATCTCCTGTTGAGTTTTTAGGTGTTTTACTGATTTGATAACTATTTAGCTGAACTCCTGGGACCTGATGATATCTAGGTTCCCTGTTCCTCTGCCATCTTGCTCCTCCTCCTCTTTCCTTCTATTTTGAATGACATCCTAAGTGGATAAAGTATTCTTGGCTGTACATTTTTCTCAATTAGCACCCTAAATATATCATGTCAGTCCTTTATGGCCTGCCAGTTCTCTGTAGATAGGTCTTTTTCCAGTCTAATATTTCTACCCTTATAGGTTGCAAACCTCTTGTCCTGAATTGCCTTCACGATTTCCCTTTGTCTCTAAGATTTGCAAGTTTCACTATTATATGTCAGGGTTTTGACCTATTTTTATTGATTTTGAGGGTCATTCTCTGTACCTCCTCAACTTCTTTCCCCAGATTAGGGAAGTTCTCCACTATAATTTGCTCCAGTATACCTTCTGTCTCTCCTTCCCTTTCCTCTTCTATGCAGTCCCAATTATTCTAATGTTGTTTCACCTTTTGGTGTCAGTTATCTTTTGAATTCCCCCCTCATGATCCAGTAGTTGTTTATCTCTCTGTTTCTCTGCTTCTTTATTCTCCATCATTTTGTTTTCTAAATCACTAATTCTCTCTTCTACCTCATTTATCCTAGCATTAGAGTCTCCATTTTGTGTTGTATCTCATCAACAGCCTTTTTTAAATTTCATATTGGTTAGATTTTTATTTTTTTTCTCCAGAAAGAGATTCTCTAGTGTCTTCTATGCTTTCTTCAAGCCCAGCTAGTATCTTCATAGTCATTATTCTGAACTGTAGTTCTGATGTCTTATTTATGTCCATACTGATTAGGTCCCTGGCAGTCTGTACTGCCTTTTGTTCTCTTTTTTGAGGCGAGTTTTTGCATTTTGTATGCTGTCCAGAGAAACATAGATGAATGAGGGAAAAATGCTAAAATGGCAACAACAACCCCAGAGAAATATACACTAAACAAATCAGAAGAAACCCAAAACCTAAAATGAATAAATAAATAAATAAAATTTTAAAAGAGAATGAACAGAATAGAGCAATACACTGTATACTGTGAGTAGAATAGAGCAATACACCATATACTGTGTATATTTTGGTCTGTTTGTTAGAAAACTAGATCCTGAAATTGTAAGGAAAGAAAAACTTATATATGTACAAAAAAATTAAATACAATTAAAGAATAGAATGTAAATATAAAAATGAAGATTGATAGGCAGAAAACAAGAAGTAATATAAACAGAACAGAGAAATACACTATATCCTGAGTGTATTTTGGTTAGTTTGTTAGAAGAAACTACCTTTCAAAGTTGCAAAGAAAGAAAAACTTACATATGTACAAAAAGAAAATTAAATACATTGAAATGACAGACTGTAACTGTAAAGATGAAAATTTAAGAAGACTTTAACAAAACAAAAAAAGAAAGATATGATCAGATAGGTGAGGAGAACAGAGTCATACACTAGACTCTGGGTGTATTTTGGTCTGCTTGTTAGAAGAAACTGCATCCTAAAATTGAAGAAACACACACACACACACACACACACACACACACACACACACACACAAAATTATGGGCAAAAGACATGAACAGACACTTCTCCGAAGAAGATATACATATGACTAGCAGACACATGAAAAAATGTTCATCATCATTAGCCAGCAGGGAAATTCAAATCAAAACCACACTGAGATACCCTTACACCAGTTAGAATGGCAAAGATTAACAAGACAGGAAACAGCAAATGTTGGAGAGGATTTGGAGAAAGGAGAAGGAACCCTCTTACACTGTCAGTGGGAATGCAAGCTGGTGCAGCCACTTTGGAAAGCAGTGAGGAGATTCCTTTAAAAATTAAAAATAGAGCTACCCTACGACTCTGAAATTGCACTACTGGTTATTTACCCCAAAGATACAGATGTAGTGAAAAGAAGGGCCATAAGTACCCCAGTGTTCAGTTCATGGCAGCAATGGCCACAATCGCCAAACTGTGGAAAGAGCCAAGATGCCCTTCAACAGACAAATGGATAAAGAAGATGTGGTCCATATATACAATGGAATATTACTCATCCATCAGAAAAGATGAATACCCAACTTTTGTATCAACATGGATGGAACTGGAGGAGATTATGCTAAGTGAAATAGGTCAAGCAGAGAAAGTCAATTATCATATAGTTTCACTTACTTGTGGAACATAGGGAATAGAATGGAGAACATTAGGAGAAGGAAAGGAAAAGTGAGTTGGGGGAAATTGGAGGGGGAGACTGGGGACTCTGAGAAACAAACTGAGGGTTTTAGAGGGGAGGGGGTGGGGGCATGTGTGAGCCTGGTGGTGGGTATTAAGGAGGGCACATATTGCATGGAGCACTGGATGTGGTACATAAACAATTAATCTTGGAACACTGAAAAAATAAAATTAGATTTTTTAAAAAATTAAACATAATTAAAAGATAAACTATAACTGTAAAAATGAAAACTAAAAAAATTTGAAAAGAGATGAAAAGATAAGAAATTGGTTGAAAAAGGAAAGAAAAAAATTAAAATTGAATGACTAAAGAATCATGGGGATAAAAACATGAATTCTGTATAGTATTTTCCCCTAGTGCTGGGGTTTTGCTATTCTCTATGATTGGGTAAACTTGGTCTTAGCCAGTTGTTCTTGATGATCTTCTGGGAGAGGGGCCTATTGCACTGATTGTCACATGTGTTTGCCCCAGGCAGAATTGCATCACCCTTGCTTGGACACCAGGCTTAGTAGTTTGCTCTGGATTGCTCTATATGATAAGCCTGAAGGCTTCCCACAGGTGCTTTAGAGGATGAGAATGAAAATGGCATCATCCCAGTCTACAGCCCTGGAGCCATAAGCGAAAGCTCAGGACCCCACTCCTCAGTGCACCCTCAGGGAAAGGCAGTCAATCACTCCTGTCTCCATGGTCTCTGTTTGCACTCTGTGCTCACCCAGCCTGTGACTGAGTGTTCAGTCTCAGGCATACAACCCGGTTTCAAGTCTGCAAACGCTGAAGGCTCCAGGGGTGTGCACCTGTGCTGTTCCTCCCAGAGGAGAAGGGGTGGGAGTCTCACCCGGCTACCACTGGCTGGGACCCTGCTCAGGGAGCAGTCAGCCAACTGTGCTGTGGTTCAGGGTTTATGGTCAACTTAGCTGAGAGCTCACTCTTGGGCTCACTGATTGCAGCCAGCTTCCCTGGTCTGATACCTAGGAACTCTGTTGTACTCAGGCACCCCCAGTCTTCCTGTGACTCTGAGACTACACTGTCCCACACAGGATTCTGCCTCGCTTCATCATCTGAACACCTTTCAGGCAGGGACGTCCCTCACCAGAGCAGACTTCTGAAAGTTCTGATTTTGTGCTCTGCTTTTATATCACTTTCCAGTAGCCGGCTATGGAGTCTCCCTCCCCCCATGGTTTATCTTCCCATATATTGCCTTGGATTCACTTTTCCACACCTCTTACCTTGCAGAAAGTGGTCACTTTCCTATTTGTAGAGTCTCAGCTGTTCTTTTCTTAGATCTCTGGTTGAGATCTCGTAGATCTCTGATTGAGTATCTATGATTTAATAGATGCCTAACTGAATTCCTGGGACCAGACAAAACTAAGGTTTCCTACTCCTCCACCATCTTGGATCACTCTTCCATAATTCTGTCTTCTGCTGTCACTTATTCATTCATATTTTTGTTCCATCCTTGTGGTCATTGCATCCAGAGGGTTTTAACCTCAGTTATTGTATTTTTCATTTCCAAAGCCCGATTGGTTTTAAGCTTTTTTTTCTCTTCAGTAAGGGAGTCCCTGGTGTCTGCTTTGCTTTTCTCAATCCCAGCTACTATCTGTATGATTGTTGCTTTAAATTCTGAATCAAACACATTACTTATATCTGTTTTGATTAGATCCATGGCCGTGACCTTTTCTTGTTCTTTCTTTTGGGATGAATTCCTCTGTCTTGGCATTTTGTTTAGGTCTTTCCTTCTGTGTGTTAGGAAAGCCTGTTAAATTTCTTGCTCCTGAGAGAAATGGTTTTATGAAGAAGTGGTCATATAATGTCCAGGACCAGCCACTTTGGGAAGGGTTCCGCCTGCACTCTAATGCTGTGTTTTCGCTGCTCTTTCCCTCAAATCAGTCCTCTGCAGGGTTTCTCCTTGCTTATGGTGGGGGGTGTTTGGACCTTGGCCAGAGTTTGATGAGTTTTAACTAGGTGTGCTCTGATCTGCTTGTTAAAAGAGACCAGAAGCTATTTCCACTAGAGCTGAAGCTTTGCAGGACTCTAGGTCAGTAGAGATGGTGCATGTAGGGGGTTTGTGCTGATCTTCTCCAGGAGGGACCCACTGCACTGGTTCTCTGGTACACTTGCCTGAGAAAAGTGATACCAGCAGAGCACAGGGCACCAGGGTTTGGTGTAAGCAATTTAAGCAGTCAGTGTTGGTGCTATGCTGCTTACTGAAGTTAGTTTATGCTGAAGGGTGGGGGAGGGATGGCACCAGCAAACTCCTTTGTTCCTGGAGTGGGGAGTCTGTGCTTGCTGCTGTCAGGGAAGCCCTCCCAGAAGAACATATAATTTTCCCCTTGTGCATCACAAACATTTTTCAGAATGCTGTTTTCACACTGTCTGTGTCTGGGTTGCTTGCCTGCCTGCACAGTGCACATTGGGTCCTATTCCAACTGAGTTTTAAAACTCAAACTTTATGGACCTAGGGCGGCAGAGACCTGCACTGGTCCTTTGGGGGAGGGTCTCACTGGAACAAGACCGATGCAAGTTTGACCCAGAAGGGTGTTCACACCAGAGTGTAGGAGCATGGAGTTTGGAGTAAAGCACAGCAAATAGCCAGTGTCCAGGTTAGCTACCCTTATCAGGTGTCTCTGCTCCTGTGCTGAGGGGCAGGTGCGGGAAATAGCACCCCTGGCTCCTTTGTCTCTGCATCTCTCAGATGCAATCCAAGGAAAGGGAACCGTCTCTCCCAGTGCTTCCTAGGAGCTCCTCAGATCAATCTGTCCACTATGGGACTTCTTCCCTCCTCCACAGGAGCACCACAGTGCCTGCTTGGCTCAACACCAGCCACAGCACAGACTTCTAAAACTCCCGTCTTTGAGCTCCCCTGGCTGTAAGAACCCACAACAATCAGCCCTTCTCATTTTCCCAGTCAATGGCTTTGGAGAGATGTTCTCCTCATGCCATCGCATGTGCACTGCTCACTTGCACTCTCTCTCTCTCTCTCTCTCTCTCTCTCTCTCTCAATCTCTCTCTTCCCTCTCTGATCAAAGCTCTCTCCCCTCCACAGCACCCATGATCCTTTTCGCCCCCAAGTCATGTCTCTGCACTTCCTACCTTTCATGATGTGGCCTCCTCTCTCCCAATAGTTGTGCAGTTTGTTCTGTCAGTCCTCAAGTCAATTTCTTGGCTATTCAGAATGATTTGATATTTATCTAGCTGTATTGGAGGGATAAGGCAAGCCTGGGGTCTTCAAACTACTCTGCCATCTTAGCTCCTCCAAACACCATTTCATTGTTTTTTTTATTATTATTATGCTTGATACACAATATTATGTTAGCTTGAAGTACAGTGTGGTGCTTCAGTGTTTACATACATTATGAAGTGATCATTATAATAAATCTTCCTACCATCTATTACTATGTAAAGTTGTAACCATATTTTTAACTATATTCTCCATGCCGTACATAGTATCCGCATCTCTGATTTATTTTATAACTGGAATTTTGTCCTTTTTAATCCATTTTCTCTATTTTGTTCCTCCATCCTCTCCCCTCTAGCATCAACAGATACTTCTTTGTATCTGTTAGTCCTTTTCTATTTTATTTGTTCCTTTGTTTTGTTTGTTAGATTCCACATGTAAGTAAAATCACAAGGTATTTGACCTTTCTCTGACTTATTTTACTTAGCATAATACCCTATAGGTCCATCCATGTTGTTGCCAATGGCAGAATTTCATTTTTATGGCAGAGTAAAATTCCATTATATAAATATATGCCACATCTTTTAATCCATTCATCTATTGATGATGGCTTCTTCCCATCATCATTGGGAAGAACCCAATCCCATGGGTTTTTCCATTATCTTAGCCATTATAAATAATACTGCAGTGAACATAAAGATGCATATATTTTTCAAATGAGTATTTTCATTTTTTCAGGCAGATATCTACAGGCAGAAGTGCTGGATCATATGGAAGCTCTATTTTTAGTTTTTTGAGGAACCTCCATACTGTTTTCCCTAGTGGCTGTACGGATGAGGCTTCTCTTTTCTCCATATCCTTGCCAACACTTATTATTTTTTGTCTTCTTGTCTCATACTAATCTGACAGGCGTGAGGCAGTATCTCATTGTGGTTTTGATTTGCATTTCCCTGATAATTAGTGATGATGAGCATCTTTTCATGAGCCTGTTGACCATCTGCTGTGTCTCCTTTAGGAAAATGTCTCTTCAAGTCCTGTGTCCAATTTTTAATTGGATTATTTGTGAGTTTTTTAATTATACTGAGTTATGTGAGTTCTTGACATATTTGAGTTATTAACCCCTTATTGGTTATTTTATTTGCTAATGTCTTCTCCCATTCAGTAGGTTGCCTTTTTGTTTTGTTGATGGTTTCCTTCATTGTACAGAAGCTTTTTAGTTTGATGTAGTCCCATTTGTTTATTTTTGCTCTTGCTTCCCTTGCCTGAAGAGACAAATCCAAAAAACTATTCCTCAGACTAATGTCCAAGAGCTTATTGCCTATATTGTTTTCTAAGAACTTTATGGTTTACAGTCTTACATTTAAGCCCTAATCCATTTTGATTTTATTTTTGTGTGTAGTGTAAGATAATGGTCCAGTTTTATTCTTGCATATGGCTGTCTAGATTTCCTAACACCATTTATTGAAGAGATTGTCTTTTCTCCAATGTATATTTTTTGCTCCTTTTTTGAAGATTTGTGGATTCCATTCTGTTCTATTGGTCTATGAATCTATTTTTTGTGTCAATTCCATTCTGTTTTGACTACTGTAGCTTTGTAGTATAGTTTGAAATCTGGGACTGTGAAACCTCTAGCTTTGTTTTTCTTTCTTAAGATTGTTTTGACTATTTAGGGCATTTTGTGGTTCCATACAAATTTTAGGATTATTTGTTCTAGTTCTGTGAAAAATGCTGTTAGTATTTTGATAAGGATTGCATTGGATCTGTAAATTTGCTTCAGGTAACATGGGAATTTTAACAGGACTTCTTAGAATCTGTGAGCACAGTATATCTTTCTATTTATATGTGTTATCTTCAGCTTCTTTTCTCAGTGTCACAGTTTTCAGAGTACAGGTCTTTCGCCTCTTTAGTTAAATTTATTTCTAGATATTTTGTTCTTTTTGATGCAATTATAATGGGATTATTTACTTATCTTTAAAAATTTTTTTGAGTGTAGTTAACACACAATGTGTTATGTGAATGATAACTGTACAACATGTAGTGATTTGACAAGTTTATATGTTATGCTCTACTCCAAGTGTAGCTAATGGATTGTTTTTGAATTTCCCTTTTTGGTAGGTCATTGTTAGTGTACAGAAGTGCATGCAGTTGATTTGTATATATTAGTTCTGTATCTTATGACATTACTGAATTCATTTCTTGGTTCAAATGGTATTTTTGTGTAGTCTTTAGGAATTTCTATGCATGTATTGTGTTGTCTGCAAATTAATGACAGTTTTACTTCCTTTTCCAATTTGAATGCCTTTTATATCTTTTTCTTGTCTGATTGCCATGGCTAGGACTTCCAGTACTGTGTTGAATAAAAGTGGCAAGAGTGGGCATCATTGTCTTGTTCCTGATCTTAGAAGAAAGCTTTGAGTTTTTCACTGTTGAGTATGATATTAACTGTGGGTCTGTCATTTATGACCTTTATTGTGTTGAGGTATGTTTCCTCTGTACCCACTTTGTTGAGAGTTTTTATCATAAATGAATGTTGAATGTTGTCAAATGCCTTCTCAGCATCTGTTCATATGATTGTATGATTTTTATCCCTCTATTTTAATGTGGGGTGTCGTGTTGATTGATACACATAGACATTGAAAAAAAAACATAAAATATATACCAGAGTACTCTGTTCTTTTTTACAAGTGCTGTCCTCAGGGGACACTAATTAAACAGAGGATAAACTTCTAGTAAATTATCAAAGCCTAACTGACCTAGATAAGGAAAATGGCCAACTCCAGCTCACTCTAGCCATCCTGTCCCACTTTAGGAGGGAGAAACCACTGAAAAGTACTTGTAAATTTCACAGTCCAGAACCATGGACTCACTAAAAAGACTAATATCTAATCATAGAAATACAGAATGACTCCCTTCCTCTCAACGCACCATATCACTAAAGGTTGGTTTACATCATTTCCTTTTTTTAATTGAAGTTTGTTTGACATACAACATTATGTAAATTTCAGATGTACAACATATTAGTTTGATACACTACTATATGTAATTGCCATTATAGTAATAATTAGCACCATTCTTATATATGTAGTTATGCTTGTTTTAGTCTCTTAGCAAATTTCTTGATTATGATACAATGTTGTCTGTATCCACTATGCTGGGGGGTAGGGCTCTGGGGCTTATTTACAACCTGTTGTAAGTTTGTATCTTTAAACCACATCTGTCTTGTATCTATTGAGATGATCGCGTGATTTTTATCATTCGCTCTGTGCTTTGTTGATTTTTTTGTATGTTGAACCATCTTTATATCACAGGGGTAATCCCACTTGATCATGGTTTCTGATCCTTTTAATGTGCTGCTGAATTTAGTTCATTAACACTTTATTGAGGATTTTTGTGTTTTTTGTTCATCAGGGAGACTACCCTGTGATTTTCTTTTGCAGTGTCTGTCCAGCTTTAGTATCAGGTAATGGTGGCCTCATAAGATGAATTTGGAATTGTTTCCTCTTCAATTTTTTGAAAGCGTTTGAGAAGGATTTGTCTGTTTCTTTCTTGATGTTCTGTATTTGGGGGGGGTATAATTCTTACTTTATTTTTTTTTAAGATTTTTTATTTATTTGACAGCGAGAAACACAGTGAGAGGGGGAACACAAGCAGGGGGAGTGGGAGAGGGAGAAGCAGGCTTCCCGCCAAGCAGTGAGCCTGATGTGGGACTCAATCTCGGGTCTCCAGGATCATGACCTGAGCCGAAGGCAGTCGCTTAACCAACTGAGCCACCCAGGCGCCCCTTACTTTAGTTTTTAAATATGGTGTTCTCTGTTTTTTTTTTTTTATCTATATTTAAAATAGCTGATAGTAAGCCTGCACCTTATAAGTCAAATATGTGCATTTCCTCAGGGACCACCTATTAATTGCTTTCTGTTTTCCTACATATGGGTCATCCTTTTTTCTTTTCCCTTTGCTTCATTTCTCATAACTTACTGTTGAAAAGTGAACAATTTAAATAATATAATGTAGCAGTCCTAGAAACTGAACTCTCTCCTTTACCAGAAATATTTTGTTACCATTGCTTGTTTTTAATTTTGTTTCATTTCTTTTTTACTGGCTTTTCTAAACTACTTTGATAATATTTGTTTTCTTTGTCATTCACAGCCATTGTATTCTCTGTTGGTTAACATAATGGCCAATTATGTTTGGACAGAGATTATCCTTAATGCCTGGAACTCATAGGTTTCTCAGTCTTTGCTGAGTGGTTATGTGTGCATATTGGGGCATGTACTCAATAATTATCCTCTGCTGAGTTGACGGATCTGCCACAACCTTCCTTTCTACCCTGAAGTGCCTCAAGGTCAATCAGAGGCAAGAGGTTATGGATCAAGGTCTTTTCTGAACATGTGTCTAGACCTGGACATATACACATTCCTACGCATGCACATGGACTTCTAGATACCTGTAATGTCTTTGGAGTTTTCAAAGTCACTATAGACATTTCATACCACAGCTTTTTCTTTAAGCTTTTGATTATTGTTTGCCCCAACTTTAATTCACTACCTCAGGAAGTTGCTAAATGAAAACATTATCTCTAAATATTTTTGACACGTGACCTTTAGGAAGTGTCTTCTCACTAGAGGAGCTCAGTCAGGTCAAATAAAAGCAGCTTTGCAAGAGGAGTCTTTCAGAGAACCATCAGACAGGTTAAATGTTGACAGGTCTCTGAAAAGGGTATTTTGAAGTCACTCTAATCTTCTGTTCCTTCTGGTGCCAGGCTCCTGGATTACCATGATTTGGGGCTGTAGGCTTTCAAGGCTACTACAGATGTAGGAAGGGGACATGGGAGTAAGAAAACTTTAAATTCTATAAAGCTTGCTTTTCTTATTGAGAGTCATCCATTTTTTTGAATAAATGTTCTTTGGATTGCTATAAACCTCTGATTAATTTCCAGTTTTCAAAATTTATTTTCACAGTATTTGCTACTTTTCTTATTGCTTTGAGGAAGAGGGGAATTTTCAGAGGTCCTTTTTGGCAGTTTTTACTGACATTACTTCCTCTCTAGCATCTTGCCAAATATTCTTGATTTGGCTCAAAATAAAACCTGAGAGATAACATATTAGCTTGGATTGGGATATTTCACATACACCTTAAAATAACTGTTTATATGAATGATAGTGTCTTCATAAATTTTGTTCCTAAATTTCATGAATTTTCCTAGAATTTCCTCAATTCTATGAGGGTTACCTATTGATTTGTATTTTTTGATAACTTCTAAATCCTGGTTCAGGTTCCCAGGTCTCAATTTGGTTGTCTACAATCATTGTATAACTCTTAATCAACATGCAAATAGTTTCCTGTTTGGTGTGTCCCACCATGTTCCTCAAATAATCAATTCTTGTGATATATGTCATACAATTCTTATTATAAATAGAATCCATAATAGTTCTATAAGTAGAACAATTATGGATGCTTTGAGACTTTTTTATAACATCTCAAAATCTCTCAAAAGCTCAGTAAAGCCAGAAGAAGAGAATGTCATCCTTATTTCTGGAAGAATGGTGTCAGAGTAGAATCTGATTGGTCTATGTCACATCAAATCCATTCATCTAATTACTGTGGCCAGAGCAATGGAGAACTTCTGTTGTCCAGGCCTGTGCAATATGTCATCACCTCTGCTAATGGCTGGACATTAGCACTAAACAAGCAAAGAAATGAATTTCCCATCAGAGAGACTGATTCTCTTGCTAGAAAAAAAAATGAGAAACCATAGAAACCATATGTAATGTTTCATAAAAATAATTATAGGGGCACCTGGCTGGCTTAGTGAATAGAGCATGCGACCCTTGATTTTCAGGTCATGAATGTGACTCCCACAATGGGTGTAGAGATTACTAAAACAAAGAAATAAACTTTTAAAAACATTAAGTAATTTAAAAATAATTCCAATATATTTAGTCGTAAATTTGTAGCTGTCGGATCATGACATATAGTGCCTCAACTAATCCTCCTGAATCATTGTGAGCTAAGCATAATAATTCCCATTTATAAGAAAAATAGATGCCAAGTTAAATGGGAAATATAAAGTATCCTATGTGATTTTTATATAGTTGGAGAAAAGCTGAAAAATCATGTTAGAGTATTTGAGGAATCACTGGAGTGGCTCTTTTTGTTTATGCAAATGTTATTCAAATATTATTCTCCTGCCTGAGATATAATAAATCACTAAGTCTTTTCATGAATATGGACTCTTTATCAGATTACTTGGAAATGCACATACCTGAAAATAGAAGACAATCCCTGCATGAGACAGTCATAGGGTTCTATAACTGAGGGTAGTAAGAAATCCAACAATGTCACTTGAGAGAAAATATCATGGGAATAAATCATGGTGGACCAGTGTTTTGCTACCAGAATTAGTTGACAGGAAATGAACCCAAATCTTCAAGGATAAACACTGTGTGAATATAAGAACCTTAGCTAATTTGATCTTGTACAACTCAACATTTTTTTTTCGAAAACTTCATTAGCATGGAAACTAGAAAGGAAAACAAAAGATTCAGCTATTTCAAAGAAGACTTAAAGTAAGAAAATTAAAACAGCTAGGAAAATAAATGTTTACCTACTAGTTAGACTAAATATGGATCTCTGAGACTATAAGCTTTTTAAGTACCTATGGGTGGTATGGACTAAGGTTATGACAAGTAAGAGCAAACTCATAGCTCTGCTCTTGCTTCCCCTGATCAGAAATATGAAAATCATGCATTATCTCAGATAAGGATATGGTTCCACTATCTATTCCGTACTTGCCAACATGTATCAAAATGAATAGTTTTGGGGTGCCTGGGTGGCTCAGTCAGTTAAGCATCTGCCTTTGGTTCAGGTCATGATCTGCAGGTCCTAGGATCGAGCCCTGCCTCCGGCTTCCTGCTCAGCAGCCAGTCTGCTTCTCTCTCTCTCTCTCTCTCTCCCCCGCCCCTCCCCACCACTTGTTCTCTCTCTCTCTCTCTCTCTCTTTCAAATAAATAAAATCTTGGTAAAAAAATAAATAAGTTTAACAGTAAGAGCATACCCCCATATAATTTAATTAACTGAGCAGACCTGTGAGTTTGCTTTAGACCTTCTGTCATCCTGCAGTTACCTAAATCATGGATATATCATTAAATGGACCAGGAACTAGTGAAGGTTGCTAAAATCAGTGCACTGGAGCCAAAGGTCAGAAGAGAAGTGGAGAAGTGGAGAGTGTAATGGAAGGAGGAAACCCGACCCCAGAGCCCCAAAGCCCAGTGCAAATTTGGGCATCTGTGACAAATTACAGGGGGAAGAGAAGGGAAGGAAGAGTATATCTGTTCTGCAACAAGAGTTGCAGAGTATATCTCATCTGCAACAAGAGCATGATAATGCATACCTCTTAGGTTGAGGTGAAGTATAAGTGACAGGATTTGCATCAAGCACTTTGCAGTGTGCCTTAGATACACAAAAAAACATACTTTGGTTTGTCGTTATCAAAGGGGTCAACTTCCCCATCATTGTCATCACCGTCATCATTTTCTATAAATTAAAGTAAAAAAGAGACAAAAAGGATCTGGATGGTGATATTGATCATGCACCTTGGGCATGTGCCTGGTCTTGGGCTGCGGATATAATGGGCAACACACTCTGCCGATTCTAGCTGGAAAACCAAAGAGAACTGTGGAGAAACAGCCGGCAGTCAGGAAAGATAAAATCGTTGCCAGCTGGATGCCAGCGCAGTGTGTACTAAGACATTTGTGAGATGGGCAAACTCCAGGAGAATGAAGAAGGGAAACATGAACACTGGGACAATGGAAGGCAGCTATTATTCAACACCTAGTGACAATTATTCATTGTTTGAAAATTGAGTGTATAAGACCACTCACAATACTCACCTGCACACAGGAAATTTATTGTGCCAGGACTTTAAATCTATTTTGAGAAAAATCAGAAGAAAAAGTATTTTTCTAAAGTAGAGAAACCAGATCCACTTAAGGGCTTCATCACACTTGACTGTCAGTCCTGGCAAGTCCTGTATGTGAATCTGTTTTCTAGTCAGCCCAATAATGAAATAAGAGCCAAGTCTGGCTTTCTTGCTAAATAGTTTTCACTTTATTTTTTAATACCATTCTTTGTTACTTAGTAAGAAGAGAGTATGATTGATTCATGTTTATCTATTCACCATAAGTGTATAAGATATGGGCTGGGAAAATATTCTAAAACCTACACACAGATATCAGAGCCAAAGGTGGTTCACCTCGTCCTAAATTCTGACCCCGACTAAATGGATTCTGGCACATCCACTGTCAATGAAAAGGAAGAGACTATCTTACAATGAATAATAAACAACAAATAATAGAAATACTGTCTATCCCTGCCACTTTCCCTGAGATTATATTATGTCCTAGGTGCCAGGCAGAAAAATCACTCATTTTATTTTTAGTGCAATTACCGACTCATTGTCCTTGTCCTCTTTAAAAATTTCTTATTAGAAGCTTAAGTGTTGACATCATTAATGTGAAATTTTTGGAATTAAAGGCTGACAAGAAAGGTCTTCATGAGAAAATACTGCCAGATATTTTTGTAATGTAGGGTTAGATTCCTGTTTAAGGTGATCTTATTATGAAAAATACCCCTCATTTCTTTGTAAACAGAAGTTGTTTGTATTAATTTATTTAATTATATAAACTACTAAAAAGTACTTTAAAATTAATTCTAATTTTTTGAAGGTGAAACAAGCAACACTCAGTATATTTCTCTTTTTAACTTAAATTCAATTAGCTAACTGATAGTACATCATTAGTTTCAGGTGTAGTGTTCAGTAAATTACCCGTTGTGTATAACACAGAGTGCTCATCACATCACATGCCCTCCTTAATGCCCATCACTGAGTATATTTCATTAAAACTTGGAGCTAAAACTTATCATCCAGTCTGATGAATATTAATGTGAATACAAATTGGTAAAGTTTTTTTGTCTAAATATCTAGATAATAAAACATATTATATACCGCTCCATCCCGGGACTGCAGGATCATGACCCAAGCCAAAGGCAGATGCTTAATGACTGAGCCACCCAGGCGCCCCAGGAGTTGGTTACTTATACAAAATATAGTCCTGGTATCTCAAGGATGAGGCTGTGATACCTGAACAAATGGTATTTTCTTTTTTCTTTTTAAGATTTTATTTATTTATTTGACATAGTGAGATCACAAGTAGACAGAGAGGCAGGCGGGGGGGGGGGGAGGGTGAAGCAGGCTCCCTGCCGAGCAGAGAGCCCAATGCAGGGCTCGATCCCAGGACCCTGAAATCATGACCTGAGCCGGAGGCAGAGTCTCAACCCACTGAGCCACCCAGGTACCCCCAGATGGCATGTTCTATCTAAACATTTTATTTTTAGTTCATCATAGATTCATATGCTGTTATAAAAAAGTAGTACAGAGGGATCCCATGTACCATTTATCCAGATTCCGCCAATGGTAATTTCTAGCAAACAATAGGACATCACAGCTAGGGTATTGACAAGACACTGTCAAGATACAGAACATGTCCATCACCACAAGGATCCCTCCTTGCTAAAAATGTTGCTATTTTACAGCCAAATACACTGACCTTCTTCCCTCTGCATACTCCTTAAACCTTGGGAATCACTAATCTGTTCTCCATTTGTCAAATTTTCTCATTTCAAAAGTATTATATAAAGGGAGTCATATAGTATGTTACCTTTTGAGATTGGCTTTCTTCACCCAGCATAATTTTCCAATGGATGATTCTTTTTCATTGCTGAGGGCCTATTGCAGATAAACGTACTATAAACACTTGGGTATAGGTTTTTGTATGAAGCTATTTTCATTTCACTGGAATGAATGGCCAGGAGTGCAATTTCTGGGTCTATGGTAGTTTGTTATTGCATGTTTAATTTTTTTATAAAACTGCCAAACTGGGTCACCCTGGGTCAGTTAAACATACACCTTCAGCTCAGGTCATGATCTCAGGGTCCCAGGATCTAGTCCCATGTAGGGCTTCCTTCCCAGCTGGGAACCTGCTTCTCCTCCTCCCTCTACCCCTCCACACCCACCCCACTTTCTCTCTCTCTCTCTCCCTCCCTCCCTCTCTCTCTCTCTCTCTCAAATAGATAAAACCTAAAAAAGAAACCTACCAAACTTTTTCAAGAGTGGCTATAACATTCTATACTCTCACCAGTAATGTATGAGTGATTCAGTTTTTCTGCATCTTCATGAGCATCTGGTATTTCCACTCTTATTTAGTTAAGCCATTGTCAGAGATGGGTAATAAATCTCATTGTGGTTTTAATTAGCACTTCCCAAATAGCCAGTGATGATGACCATCTTCTTATGTGTTTATTTACCATCTGTATCCTCTGCAGTAAAATATCTTTTCATGTCTTTTGTAACAGTCTGATAAACACAGCTAGAGAGGGAACACAAGCAGAGGGACTGAGAGAGGGAGAAGCAGGCTTCCTGCCGAGCAGGGTGCCCGATATGGGACTCGATCCCGGGTCTCCAGGATCATGACCTGAGCCAAAGGCAGTCGCTTAACCAACTGAGCCATCCAGGCGCCCGCCACCAAACCATTTTCTTTAGCAGTTGCACCAATTTACATTCCCACCAGCAATATGAAGTTCCAATTTCCTGTTTCCTCACCAACCTTTGTTCCTTTTTTTTTTTCTTAATTATAGCCATCCCAGTAGGTTTAAAGTAGTGTCTTCTTGTGGTTTTGATTTGCATTTGTCTAGTGACTAAAGATATTGTGATGATTAATTTTCTGTGTCAGCTGGGCTAGGTACATTGACCAGATATTTGCTCAGACATTATTCTGGATGTTTCCAGGAGTGGGGTTTTCAATGGGATTCCATTTAAATCAGCGGACTTTTATTTATTTATTTAAATTAAATTAGCCAACCTATAGTAGTACATCATTAGTTTTTGGTGTAGTGTTCAGTGATTCATTAGTTGTGTTAACACTCAGTGCTCATCACACATGTGCCCTCTTTAATGCCTATCCCCCTATCTCCTTCCTTCTGCAATCTTCAGGGTTTTTGTTTGTTTGGTTGGTTTTTATTGTTAAGATTTTATTTATTTATTTGACAGAGAAAGACACAGCGAGAGAGGGAACACAAGCAAGGGAAGTGGGAGAGGGAGAATCAGGCTTCCCGCAGAGCAGGGAGCCTGACACAAGGCTCGATCCTAGGACCCTGGGATCATGACTCGAGCCAAAGGCAGATGCTTAACAACTAAGCCACCCAAGCGCCCCATGTAACCCTCTGTTTCCCAGAGTCAAGAATCTCTCATGGTTTGTCTCCCTCTCTTAGTTCTTCCCATTCACTTGTCCTTCCCTTCCCCTATGGTCCTCTGTGCTATTTCTTTTATTCTTCATCTGAGTGAAACCATATGATAATGGTCTTTCTCTGCATTACTTATTTCACTTAGCATAATACTCTCCAGTTCCATCTATGTTGATGCAAGTAGTGGGTATTCATCCTTTCTGAGGGCTGAGTAATATTCTATTATGTATATGACCCACAACTTCTTTACCCATTCATCTGTTGAAGGGCATCTCAGATCCTTCCAACAGTTTGACTGTTATATGCATTGCTGCTATGAACATTGGGGTACATGTGCCCCTTCTTTTCACTATTTTTAATGTCTTGAGAAACCTCCAAACTGTTTTGCAGAGTGGTTGTACCAACTTGCATTCCCACAAAGAGTGATAAATTCTTAAGAGATTTTGGATATTAACCCTTTATCAGCTATGTCTGCAAATATCTTCTCCAATTCTGTAGGCTGCTTTTTAGTTTTGTTGATTGCTTCCTTTGCTGTGCAAAAGCTTTTTATCTTGATGAAGTCCCAATAGTTCATTTTTGCTTTTGTTTGTCTTCCTCTGGTGACATGTCTAATAAGAACTTTCTGGGGCTGAAGTCAGAGAGGTTTCTACCGTGTTCTCCTCTAGGATTTTGATGGTTTCTTGTATCACATTTAGGTCTTGAATCCATTTTGAATTTACTTTTGTGTGTGGCATAAGAAAGTGGTCCAGTTTCATTCTTCTGCATGTTGCTGTCCTGTTCTCTTAACACCTTTTGTTGAAGACGCTGTCTTTTTTCTATTGGATATTCTTCCTTGCTTTGTCAAAGATTAGTTGAATGTAAGTCCTGGTCCACTTCTGGGTGTTCTGTTCTTTTCCATTGATCTATGTGTCTGTTTTTGTTACAGTACCATGCTGTCTTGATGATTATAGCCTTGTAATATAGCTTGAAACCCAGAATTGAATCCAGAATTGTGATGCCTACAGTTTTGTTTTTCTTTTTCAGAATTGCTTTGGCTATTCAGGATCTTTTGTGGTTCCATACAAATTTTAGTTTTGTGGAAAATCCTGGTGGTATTTTGATAGGGATTGCATTAAATGTATAGATTTCTTTGGGTAATATTGGCATTTTAACAATATTTGTTCTTCTAGTCCATAAGCATGAAATGCTTTTCCATTTCTTTTTGTCATCTTCAATTTCTTTCATAAGTGTCCTATAGTTTTTAGAGTACAGATCTTTACCTCTTTAGTTAGGTTTATTCTTAAGCATCTTTTTGTTTTTGGTGCAATTACAAATGGGGTCGATTCCTTGATTTCTTTTTTTGGCTGCTTCATTATTGGTATATAGAAATGCAACAGATTTCTGCACATTGATTTTATATCCTGCAACTTTGCTGAATTCCTGTATCAGTTCTAGCAGCTTTTGGTGGAGTATATTGGGTTTTCTACACAGAGTATCATGTCATCTGCAAATAGTGAAAATTTGACTTCTTCCTTAATAATTTAGATGACTTTCATTTCTTTTTGTTGTCTGATTGCTGAGGTTAAGACTTCAGTACTATGTTAAATAATAACGGTGAGAGGGGACATCCTTGTCTTATTCCTGACTGTAGGGGAAAGGCTCTCAGTTTTTTCTCATTGAGGATATTAGCTGTGAGTCTTTTGTAAATGACCTTTATGATGTTGTGTTATATTCCATCCATCCCTACTTTGTTGAGAGTTTTTTATCAAGAAAGGCTACTGTATTTTTTCACATGGTTTTTCTGTATCTATTGACAGGATCGTATGGTTCCTATCCTTTCTTTTATTAATGTGGGGTCTAACATTGATTGATCCGTGAGTGTTGAACCACCCTACAGCCCCAGAATAAATTACACTTGATCATGGTGAATAATTTTTTAATGTACTGTTGAATTCAATTTGCTAGTATTTTATTGAGAATTTTTTCATCCATGTTCATCAGGGATACTGGTCTGTAATTCTCCTTTTTGTGGGCCTTTGGTTTTGGAGTAATGCTAGCTTTTTAGAATGAATTTAGAAGTTTTCTTTCCATTTCTATTTTTTGAACAGTTTGAGAAGAATAGGTATCAGCTCTTCCTTAAGTGTCTGTAAAATATCCCTGGATGCCATCTGGCCCTGGATTTTTGTCCAAATACAATTGTTTGTTGGGAGAGTATTAATTACTGAATCAATTTCTTTGCTGGTTATGGGTCTCTTCAAATTTTTTCTTTCTTCCTGATTCAGCTGTAGTAGTTTGTAAGTTTCTAGGAATTTATCCATTTCTTCCAGGTGGCACAGTTTGTTGGCATATAATTTTTCATAGTATTCTCTTTTAATTGTTTGTATTTCTGTGGTGTTGTTTGTGATCTCTCTTCTTTCATTCATGATTTTACCTTTGGGTCCTTTCTCTTTTCTTTTTGCTAAGTCTGGGCTAGAGGTTTATTGATTTTATTAATTCTTTCAAAGAACAAGCTCTTAGTTTCATTAATTTGTCCTACTGGGTATTTTTTTGTTTCTAAATCATTTATTTCTGCTCTAATCTTTACCATTTCCCTTCTTTTGCTTTAGGCTATATTTGCTGTTCCTTTTCTGGCTCCTTTAGATGTAAGTTTAGGTTGTGTATTTGAGACTTTTCTTGCTTCTTGAAGTTGGTCTGTGTTGCTGTATACTTCCCTTTTAGGACTGTCTTTGCTGTATCCCAAAGGTTTTGGACTGTCCTGCTTTCATTTTCATTTGCTTCCATGTATTTTTAAATGTCTTCTTTGATTTCCTAGTTAACCCATTAATTCTTTAGTAGGATGCTCTTTAATCTCCATGCATTTGCGGTCTTTCCAATTTTTTTCTTGTGGTTGATTATAAGTTTCATAGCATTGAGGTCTGAAAATATGCATGGTATGATCTTGAACTTTTTGTACTTGTTGAAGGCTGATTTGTGACCTAGTATGTGATCTCTTCTGGAAAATGGTTCCATGTGCCCTCGAAAAGAATGTGTATTCTGTTGCTTTAAGAATGAAATGGTCTAAATATATTTAAGTCCATCCGGTCCAGCGTGTCATTCATAGCCAGTGTTTCCTTGTTGATTTTCTGCTTGGATTATCTGTCTATTGTTGTAAGAGCGGCGTTAAAGTCCTCTACTATTATTGTATTTTTATCAATTAGTTTCTTTATGTTAATTGTTAATTGATTTATATATTTGGGTGCTCCCAAGTTGGGGGCATAAATATTTGCAATCCTTAGATCTTCTTGATGGATAGATTCTTTAATTATGATATAATACCCTTCTTCATCTCTTGTTACAGTCTTTGTTTTAAAACCTAGTTTGTTTTGGGGTGCCTGGGTGGCTCAGTTGGTTGGGCAACTGCCTTCGGCTCAGGTCATGATCCCGGAGACCCAGGATCAAATCCCACATTGGGCACCCTGCTCGGCAGGAAGCCTGCTTCTCCCTCTCTCACTCCCCCTGCTTGTGTTCCCTCTCTCGCTGTAATAATAAATAAATAAATAAATAAATAAATAAATAAATAAACAATTAAATAAATAAAATCAATTTTTATTATAAATAAATAAAATCTTTTCAAAATACATAAATAAATAAAATCTAGTTTGTTTTATATAAGTATGGCTATTCCAGCTTTCTTTTGATGTTCATTAGCATTAGTTCTCCATCCCCTCACTTTCAATCTGCAGATGTCTTTAGGTCTAAAATGAGCCTCGTGTAGGCAGCATATAGATGGATCTTGGGGTTTTTTATTCGTTTTTATACCCTCTGTCTTTTGATTGGAACATTTAGTCCATTTACATTCAGAGTGATTATTGAAAACTTTTAATTTAGTGCTATTGTGTTACCTATAGATTTGGTGTTTCTGGTGATGTTCTCTGGTTCTTTCTAGTCTTTGTTGCTTTTGGCCTTTTTTTCTCCACCCAAAGAGGTCCCCTTAAAATTTCTTGCAGGACTGGTTTAATGGTCACAGACTCCTTTAGTCTTTGCTGGTCTGGGAAATTCTTTTATCTCTCCTATTCTGAATTACAGCCTTGTTAGATAAAGTATTCTTGGCTACATATTTTTCCCGTTCAGCATGTTGAATATATCCTGTCACTTTGTTCTGGACTGTCAAGTTTCTGTGGACAGATTTGCTGTGAACCTGATCTGTCTTCCCTTCTAGGTTAAGGACTTTTCCCCCCTTGCTGCTTTCAGGTTTCTTTATCTGTGTATTTTGTGAATTTGACCTGTTATGTGTTGGCAATGGCTGGCTTTTGCTGAATTTAATGGGAGTTCTCTGTGCTTCTTGGATTTTGATGTCTGTGCCCTTCCCCAGATTAGGGAACTTTTCAGCTAAAATTTGTTTGAATAAATCTTCTGCCCCTTTTACTCTCTCTTGATCTTCTAGGACTCCTATGATATGAATGTTACTATATTTTAATACAGCTCTCAGTTCCCTAAGTCTGCCTTCTTGATCCATTATTTTTCTTTCCCTCTTCTTTTCAGCTTCATTATTTTCCATAATTTTATCTTCTAAATCACTGATTCACTCTTCTACTCCATCCTTCTCATTTTTATGTCCTCCATTTGTGTTTGCATCTCAGTTATAGCATTTTTAATTTTGGCCTGACTAGCCTTTAGTTCTTTTATCCCTTCAGTAAGGGATTCTCTAGTGTTTTTCTATGTTTTTTTCAAGCCCAGCTAGTACCTTATAATTGTTGTCCTAAACTCTAGTTCAGATATCTTACTTATTTCTGTATTTATTAAATCCCTGGCTGTGAGTTCTACTTGCTGTTCTTTCTTTTCGGGGTGAATTTCTGTGCCTCTTCATTTTGTCCAGAAAAGAAAGGAGTAAAGAGAAAAAAAAAAAAGAGCAAAAAACCTAGATCATAGGTGTGTTTTTGTCTGCTTGTTTAAGGAATCTAGATGCCAAAAGAGGGGAAAAACAAACAGTAAAGAAATAAAATAAAATGGAAATAAACAGAAAAATAAAGAAATAGATACATGATATATAAAGAAATAATTTTTTTAAATTAATAAACAAAAGAAGGAAGTGAAAAATAAGAAAATAAATGAAAGTAATAATAATAAGGAAAGAATAAAAGTAAAAAGGAAGCTAGATCCCGTTTCCCCCAGAGCTGGAGCTTTGTTGTATTCTATGATCAGTAGACTTGGTGCAGATGAGTTGTTTGTGTTGGTCTTCTGTGGGAGGGACCTGCTGCACTGATTCTCAACTGACTTGTTTCAGTAAAAGGTACCTCCAGGGTTCAGGTGGGGCAAGGCTGAGTGTAAGTGGCTCTGTCCTGGCCTTCCTGAGATGGTAAGGTAGTGAGGTTTTGCTTTCTGAAGGCTTTCAGCGCTGATGGCAGGAAAATATGACTGCACTTCTCTCTCCAGCCTGCCACTCTTCAGTGAGCCCTCACAGAAGAGCAATCAGTCACCCTTCTTGTATCCTCAGTTTCCATCTGAACCCTGTGTTCACCCTGCCTTTATACCTCAGCTTTTATATCCAAGCTTTTTTATCCCAGGTGCATGACTGAGTTTCAAAACTCCAAATTTTAGGGACTTCCATGACGCTGACCCATAGTGTTCCACTGGGGGAGGATCTCACCATGCCTTTGCCATTTGCTGGCTGGTCCCAGGAAAGCAGTCCCACAACCATGCAGCAGTTCACAGTTTATGAAAAAAACAGAGCAGAAAGCTGGTACCAAGACCCACTGTTCTCAGACAGCTTTTCCACTCCTTCCCATGCCTGAGAATAATGCAGCACTGAGGCACCACTGGTTCCACTTGCAACGCAGGGGGTCCTCAGACCACCGTCACTCCTGGGATTCCAGCCTGCTTCACTACCTGAGAACCTTTAAGGAAAGCACATCCCCCACAGTAGTGGACTTCTAGAAGTTAAGATTTTGGACCCTGCTGCTTATAATACCTTGCAGTAGCCTCCACAAGCAGGCTCTCTTTCTGCCACCTTACTCATAACTATTTCTCCTTCAAGAAAGCGCTCCATACTTCCCACCTTCTTAAGGTGGTCACTTTTCTACTTGTATACTTGTAGTTTCTGTTCTGTCAGACCTCTGATTGATTTCTTGGGTGTTCAGAATGATTTGATAATTACCTAGCTGTGTTTAAGGGACAAGACAAGCTTAGCGTCACCCCATTCCTCTGCCATCTTAATCACCAGCATCCAGATTATAGATTTTAAATACTTTGTTTTCCTAGAAATTGACCCCTTCAGTCACTTTTTATGAGAATGTGTATGAAACTTACTACCTTCCATTATCTGTCGAGATGCAAAAGAACTGTCAGGTTGTATAATAAAAGTCCCACTTTTTTCTTTGCCACAAAAACATCTCCAGATTCAATGTTTAGGCTTCTAGCTAGATTTAACATTGTGTTTCTGAGAGAGCTCTTCCTGTTTTGGCATCTTCTAAGTCTACAGTATTATTTTCTGCCCTCCTACTTCTTCACAGAACACCTGTCCATGCCTTGGGGTAGTAAATTCCAGTAGCAAGGAAGACTATTTGCTCCACCTCTCATCAGAGTCAGCTTCATTTGTTTAACCCAAAGCTGTCTTTCTCTCTTCTTAATATAAAGATATAAGAGTTTGACAAAGAAAAGGATCACACTTCCTAAAGACATAAGGATTCCTCTTCCTCTATTCACATGGCATTTATATATTCCACATAGGGGATATTTGGTCCACCTTAACTGTGCCAAGTTGTTTCTCTGTTTTTCTCGCAGTGGTTTGGCATTGATTTCATGAGCATTATGTCAAGAGCATGAATTCTTATTACCCCTGGCTTCCATTAGTAATGTGTATCGATAAAATTATGGGGTGCCTTGGTGGCTCAGTTGGTTAAGCATCTGCCTCTGGCTCAGGTCATGATCTTGGGATTCTGGGATTGAGCCCTGCATTGGGCTCCCTGCTCAGAGGGGAATGTGCTTCTCCCTCCCCCCTGCCACTTCCCCCTCTGCTTGTGCTCTCTGTCTCTCTGTCAAATAAATAAAATCTTTAAAAAAAATAAATGTAGGGCGCCTGGGTGGCTCAGTGGGTTAAAGCCTCTGCCTTCGGCTCAGGTCATGATCTCAGGGTCCTGGGATCGAGGCCCACATCAGGCTCTCTGCTCAGGGAGCCTGCTTCCTCCTCTCTCTCTGCCTCCCTCTCTGCCTACTTGTGATCTTGCTCTCTCTGTCAAATAAATAAATAAATAATCTTAGTTTAAAAAAAAAAAAGAATGAAAGAAACAAGAAATTTAAAAAAATAATAATAATAAATAAATAAATAAATGTGTATTGATAAAATTATGTCATTATAATAGATATTTAGAATCATTTATTCTACCATTCTTACTATTCACATGGAGATTCTGAGGGAAAAATATATGTTACATATATCATAAACACAAATATGTCATTATATATAAACAACATATATGTATACATATATACTACAAATACATGTATATACAACTCTCTCAAGCCAGAGTTAGATGGTGATAAATAATAAGTCAATTGTTAACAAGTCTGTAGTGCTTCGTATATGTTATGCATTTTCTAAATGCATTTTGTATATTTACTTATATATTCCTCCAACAACACTATGATGAAAATGCTAGTATTATCCCCCTTTTACTTCTGATGTTAATGGAAAAATTAGTTAAGTGAGCAAACAAATCTCATCGAGCTAGACAGGGTGGAATCTGGGTTTAAACAGAGGCCATCTGGATCTAGGGCACAAAATACTAAATCCTTCATAATTTTGTACTTCTGTAAATAAACCGTGAGAATGGTCCTGTTGGGAGTGCTTACCCAGAAGATTCTTATTTCCCCTTTTCCACAATTTACATCAATAGGCTTTAATGAATAATTGTTATATAAGCATCAGCGTTTCAGATGCTGTGAATCCAAAGACAAAAAAGAATCTCTGCCTTTGAGGAATTTGCAGGGGAGCTAGAAAAGTAAACACAAGCTCCCATTAAATAGGGTAATGTGTGCTGGGGAGTATAGGTACTATAGGCTCACAGAGAAACGTGTGGTGTTAGTGCCACCACGAGTTGAAGGGGAGATACACAAAAATGATTTCCTTGGAGGCATGAGTGAGTTGGAACTCAAAGGCTGAATAAAAGCAAGTCAGGTTTATGTAGAATTATTGCTGTTAAAATGATGATTCTAGAGATTGAAAAGGATGATGTGATGATTCATAGAATAATGAAAATACTACTATTGTCAGAATCTCTTATTTTTCTTTCCAGAAATAACATTATTTGCTTTAACATTCACATGAAGATGAATAAGTGTTCCAGTTACACTGTCATTAGAAAATGCCTTTTATCTTTAAGGTGATAAGAGGATCTTAGAAAACACTTCACTTCTTTTCCTCCACATTTCAGTTTTCCTTGTGGGACCTAAGCCTAAGCCCACTGACCTGATCATTACACATTCAACTATAATCCATATAATGATACTCCTCACTATGGGGTTCTTATCTACAGACATTTGGGGACACAGGATATCCAAGTGACTTCAAACATTGAGTGATTATAAAATCTTAAAAAAAAATGGGGGATGCCTGGGTGGCTCAGTTGGTTAAGCAACTGCCTTCAGCTTAGGTCATGATCCTGGAGTCCCAGGATTGAGCCCCACATCGGGCTCCCTGCTCGGTGGGAGGCCTGCTTCTCCCTCTCTCACTCCCCTTGCTTGTGTTCCCTCTCTAGCTGTGTTTCTCTCTGTCAAATAAATAACTAAAATCTTAAAAAACAAAACAAAACAAAACAAAAACAAAAAATAAAATGTGGAGTGATTGTCTTCTTTAACAAGGTACTGAGAGGACTCTCTATTTGTACCACCCTCCTCTTAAGTGCCATCACTATCAGCCCCAGCAGCTCCTGGCTGGCTAAATTCAAACTTAAATCTACAAATCCCATCCTGTGTTTATTTCTCTTCTTAAAGGTCGTGAACATATCAGTCTGTAGCAACCTGTTCCTCTGTACTGTGACCACTCCCAATGAGACCTATGCTAGTCTTTTGTTCTTCACTGAGCACTGTTCCTTTTTGCCCATGAGCTAAACAGGGGCCTGTGTTTCACACTGATGACATTCAGAGATGTCTTCTTCATGGGTCTCGTGCTCCTGTCAGGTAGATACATGATAATTCTCTTAAGGAGACATAGGCAGCAGTCATGGCATCTTCATGGCAAGAGTCCCTCCAAGAAGCTCCCCAGAAAAAAAGGCTACTCAGGCAATTATGCTGCTGATGAGTTGTTCTGTGATCATATATTAAGTGGACTTCATTTCATCTTCCACAGGCCAGACGAGGACAAATGACCCAATCTTGGTATGTATCCAGATACTCATGGCCAATGGCCATGGCATCATCAGTCCTTTGATGCTAATCAGTGGTGGAAGAAAAATAATAAAAATTATGCAAGCCATGTGGGGGAGGAAAGATCAGTGTTGAACAAAACAGCAATAGAAATATTTTAAGAGAAAAAGGTTTCCACTCTCATCAGAGCAATCTTACATTTCACAGAATTTTCTCTCTGAAAAAATTGACTAAATGTGGCGTTATAAATTTTCTATTGTAACATGGTAATCTGAATATATTTATGGCTAAAAAGTATGTTGTAGATAATTTGGGCAGTCTTTTTTTGAGAATTATGTTTTCTTTAGGAAAATTCCCTCCACTCTTGGTAGTTTTAATTTCTTGTATTAAAGTATTCTGTATTTTTATTAAAATGTATCTATGTGTATAAATCCTTTCTATATTGATATTGTTATATATGTCTTATAAGCCTCAATCCATGTAAGTTATTATCCTTCCTGGGAAATTCTGTCTTTACCACTTCAAATACTTGTTCTGCTTTTCCCCAGTATTTGTGAAGTTCCAGTTCAGTGTGTGTTAAACCGTATTATTTTATTTTCTATATTCCATAATATTTTTCATATTTCCCATCATATTTTCCAGATATTCTATGAACTACATCCTGAATAATCTCCTCAGTCTAATACTCTAGTTCACTAATTCTCTCTTCAACTGTGTTTAACTGCTATTTCACACATCCATTAATCGTGTATTATATTTATTTTATTTTTTTGTTCCTAAGAGTTAGTTTCATTCTTTTTTTAATCTGCCTGGTAGTGTTTTATAATTACATATGTTCTTCATATTTTATTAGTTTTTGTATGTATGCCTTTATAGAAAATGTTTTACTCTACTTAATAAGCAATATCTGATATCCATGGAAATATAATTCCACTTTAGTTTTTGTGAGCTATTGCTAGCATTTTAAAACTTTAAATTACGGTTTCATATTTGGTAAATTTTAATTCATAGGGAAACTGAACATCCTAGTTGAGACGTATTTATCCAGTGGGGGTTTGAATTTTCTTCCTCCTATTATATGGCACAAGTCTGGAGAATTTTCACATTAATCTTTTGTTTAGATTTTCCTGGACTCTGCACACATGGGGATAAATTTGAACTCCAAGCCAACATAAAAGCACAAGATTTTCTTCCCCAAAAGAAGCCAACAAAATGGCAGAGTAATTTCATTATTAAATTCCTTTACCAGATTTTCCTAGCTCATGCTTTTGTTAAATACATCAATTCTTATGAACACAGGCTTATGTAGGAGTCCTGTTCCTCCTTTCTGCCTTGTGTGGATTCATGATCTTGTCACCTGTGTATAGCTGTTAAGATCCTCATTTCTAGGTTAATAAACAACTCAAGAGGAACCCTATTTTCTGTTTCAGATCCCTCTTCATATTAGCACCCCGAATATTTCCCACACTTTTGTAAACTGTTACACATTTTTTTAAAGGTTGCTTTATACATGGCTTATAACACATTAGTAATGGAAAATTCTTCTGTTTCTAGTCTGTTATATTACCAGAAGAACCATTACTTGTATATGAAAGAGAAACCTTTTAGACTAACTATATAATACTTTCTTAGGCCATAGTGTTGTATGAGAAATACCAATTTTGTGATGTCCTTATGAATGCTTCAAAAAATTTTCATTTTTTACCCTCCTAATTTGGGAAATGGTATGTTAGAGAATAATAATTGTTATATTAAATAGAATTAACCCTATTAAAATCACCATTCAGCTTATTTAAAAATGGGAGTCTATTCATATATTTTGAAGCCCCTGTGCATCTTTCTCTAAATGCTTTGAACCAAAATCAAAACAAACAAAAAAAAAACTTCTCCCAAATGAATTGCTATCTTGATTATTACAATTATTTTCCTTGTTTTTCATTTTAAAGTTGCTATATCATTAAATATGTTAATGAATATATCATTAATATATGTAGTTACTGGGGTGCCTGGGTAGCTCAGTCAGTTAAGCATTGGCCTTCGGCTCGGGTCATGATCCCAGGGTCCTGGGATAGAGCCCCACATCAGGCTCCCCGTTCAGCAGGAGCCTGCTTCTCCCTCTTCCTGCTGCTCCCCCTGCCTGTGTGTGTTTCTCTCTCTCTCTCTCTCTCTGTCAAATAAATACATAAAATCTTTTTAAAAAGATATGTAGTTCCTTTCACAGATTATATATGTAGATAATTCTTGATGACATCTCAATTGTTTATTTTTGGTTTTGTTTACCTTGCTTCCAGAGATGTTTCTAGTAAGAAGTTGCCATAGCCAAGATCAAAGAGGTTGCTGCCTGTGTTCTCCTCTAGGATTTTGATGGTTTCCGGTCTCACATTTAGGCCTTTTGTCTATTTTAAGTTTATTTTTGTGTCTGGCATAAGAAAGTGGTCCAGTTTTATTCTTTTGCATATTGCAAAACACCATTTTTTAAAGAGACTGTCTTTTTCTTTTCTTTTTTTTTTAAGATTTTATTTATTTGACAAAGAGAAACACAGCCTGAGGGGGAACACAAGCAGGGGGAGTGAGAGAGGGAGAAGCAGGCCTCCCGCCGAGCAGGGAGCCTGATGTGGGGCTCAATCCCAGGACTCCGGGATCATGACCTGAGCCGAAGGCAGTCGCCCAACCAACTGAGCCACCCAGGAGCCCCAAGACTGTCTTTTTCTATTGGACATTCTTTCCTACTTTGCCAAAGATTAATTGATTATATAGTTGTAGGTCCATTTCTGGGTTTTCTATTCTGTTCCATTGATCTATAGATCTATTTTTGTCAGTACCATACTGTCTTGATCACTAGAGTTTTGTAATATAGCTTGAAGTCCACAATTGTGATTCCTCCATCTTTGCTTTTCTTTTTCAAGATTGCTGTAGGTAATTCTTTTTTTTTCTTTTTATTATTTTATTTCTTCAGTGTTCCAAGATTCATTGTTTATGCCCCACACCCAGTGCTCCATGCAATACGTGCCCTCAGTACCCACCACCAGACTCTCCCATCCCCCCACCCCCTCCTCTCCAAGACCCTCAGTTTGTTTCTGAGTCCAAAGTCTCTCATGTTTCGTTTCCCTCCCCAAATTACCCTCCTTCCCATTTCTTTTCCTTCTCCTGCTGTCCTCTGTATTACCCTTTATGCACCACAAGTAAGTGAAACCATGTGATACTTGATTTTCTCTACTTGGCTTATTTCACTCAGTAGTTGGATATTTATCCTTTCTGATGGAGGCATAATATTTGTATATATGTACCACTTCTTCTTTATCCATTCATCTGTTGAAAGGCACCTTGGTTCTTTCCACAGTTTGGCAATTGTGGCCATTCCTGCAATGAATATTGGGGTACATATGGCCCTTTTTTTCACTACATCTGTATATTTGGCATAAATACCCAGTAGTGCAATTGCAGGTCATATGGTAGCTCTATTTTTTAAATTTTTAAGGAATCTCCACACTGTTTCCCAGAGTGGCTGCACCAACTTGCATTCCCACCACACTGTAAGAGGGTTCCCCTTTCTCTGCAGCCTCTCCAACACTTGTTGTTTCCTGACTTGTTGATTTTGGCCATTCTGACTGGTGTAAGGTGGTATCTCAGTGTGGTTTTGATTTGAATTTCCCTGATAGCTAGTGATGATAAACATTTTTTCATGTGTCTGTTAGTCATGTATATCTTCTATGGAGAAGTGCCTCTCCATTTCTCCTGCCCATGTTTTGATATGCTCATCTTCTTTTTGGATGTTGAGTTTGAGTAGTTCTTTATAGATCTTGGATATCAGTCCTTTGTCTGTAGTGTCATTTGCAAATATCCTCTCCCATTCTGTGGGTTGCCTCTTTGTTTTGTTGACTGTTTCCTTTACTGTGCAGAAGCTTTTTATGATTTATCCCAGGGATGCAAGGGTGGTTAAACACTCACAAATCAATCAACATGATAGAACAAACCAATGAGAAGAGAGAAGAGCCACATGGTACTCTCAATTGATGCAGAAAAAGCATTTGACAAAACACAACATCTGTTCCTAATTAAAACTCTTCAAAGTATAGGGCTAGAGGGAACATTCCTCAACCTCATAAAATCTATCTACGAAAAACCCAGGGCGAATATCATTCTCAATGGGGAAAAATTGACAGCCTTCCCTCTGAGATCAGGAACAAGACAAGAATGCCCACTCTCACCACTATTGTTCAACATAGTGTTAGAAGTTCTAGCAACTGCTGTAGGTAATTCTGTGTTCATTCCTGGTGACTTGGTTCCTATGCTAAGCCTTCTATTTTGAGAATATCCTTGTTGCATGAAGCTGTAGCTCATCGGTATTTCCATGGAATGGCAGTACATGAATATAACAAAATGTCTTTATCCAATCTTCTGACTGTGTGCAGGTAACAAGGCTCCTCTGAATATTACTGTAGATATTGCTTGGTCACATGCATAACATTTCCTCCAAGATGCATGCCATAGAGAGAATTAGTTTATTCCTAAATTATGTCTGTGTTTATTTATATTAGTTTATACTAAATTGTTTTCCAAATGGTTTTATACAGTTTACCTCTTATACTTGCAGTGTGTAAGAGTTTTCATTCTAGCCAACAGTATGATCAAAGTTTTAAAATTTCTCCAATCTGGTGAGTTTGAAATTGTATCTTATTTTATTTTTGATTTTTGTATTTCCTTGATTAATAATGAAGATAAATATATTTTCAAATGCACATTAAACATTCTTGTTTCTTTTTTCTCTAAATAGCCTGTTCATATGTTTTGCCCATTTGCCCACTGGGTTATTTGTAGTTTTATTATTAGGGATCCATTTCATATTCTGTATATTAATCATTTGCCAACTTATATGTATTACAAGTATCTTCTCCCAGCTTGCAGCTTGTTTTTTACCCTGTTCATGGTATCTTTTTCCAACTTTTAAGCTTTTTATTATATAAAATATGGGATATAAACCAGAAAGAGTAGTATAATATTGCTATATTCTCATTATCCTGCCTCAACAATCATCAATTCATGGCCAGTTTCATTTCATTTATACCACTACTCTCCCATCTTTTCTTTTTTAAGATTTTGTTTTTCACTCACAAGAGAGAGACAGAGAGAAAACAAGCAGTGGGAGAGGCAAGGGGAGAAGCTCCATCCCAGGATCCTGGGATCATGACCTGAGCCAAAAGCAGATGCTTAACCAACTGAGCCATCCAGGTGCTCCTTACTCTCTCATCTTATGCTGAAACAAATATCATTAATAAGTTACTTCATCAGTAAAAAATCAATGTTTTGATTAAATAAAGGAATTTTCCTTTGTAAATATATTCACAATATCATTATCACACCCAAAAACTTAATGTTAATTAGACATGTCATCCAATATCAAATAGTCATATTTTCTGTATTGTGTGTATGTGTGTGTGTGTGTGTGGATGTGTGTGTGTCTATATATATATATAATATATATATATTCAATATATTCAGTTTGTTTGAATCTGGTCCAAGTGAAGTATCTACATTGTGATTGATATGTCTTTTAAAATGGTGTCCATACATCCCAAGAAAGTAGTCTGGGACAGTTTCGGTTTTCACCATTTGCTTTGTTAGCTAGCACTATCCAAAGTGACTAGAGTTATTTTTGTATTATTATGAATTCAGGAGCTTGAAATGTTAAATGCATTTCAACATATTACATATATTATCCTTACTGATGATCAAACTATCCTGTTTTTGGTATGTAGAAGTCTATTCATTGTGGCTTCTGGGTCCTTTGATATGACCCTCCTAGTATTTGACAACATAGAATCCACACTTCTTTGTATAAGAAGTTCCAAGTTCATCTACATTTTCTGCCCCAGACTTGAAATCAGCCATTTCACCAAGAGGTTCTGGAACCTTTTAGTAAAAATGCTTTGTACAGACCACAGTCTGGATGCTAGAGAAATTCATTGCTATTGGGTCTGTAATTTTCCTTATTCTTTATCAGAAACTAAAAAGTGTTTTATTAAAAAATAATTTGAGTTTACACTGATAATTTAAATTTGAATTAGAACTAAGAGTTTTCACTATATTTTATCAATTTTATATATTTGTTTCTTTTTGATTTTATACCAACCTTTCTGCTTTTGTTTATATATCAAATTTTCTATAATGTTTAAAAGTTAGGACAAGATATCTGTAAAAATATGGTAAACGGTAGGAAAAAAAATGTTGCAAACCAGGAGAAGATATTTGTAGGACATATAACTGACCAAGAATTAATAGTTCTCTAAATTTCCAAAATTCCTAGTTCTCAAAGGCACAAACATCCTTTCTCATTTGTATTATCTCACATTACAGTCTTATCCATTTACAGTATGACCTTGGACCTTTTACTTCAAGTCAGAAGGGCAAGAAAGAGACTTTCTACCTTTCTGGTTCCACTATGAGATTTCAAGAGCTGCTCTTAACTATAGTCAGCCTATTCATGTTTGAGAAGCTCTGAGTCAGGTCACCTTACTTTGGATTATTTCCCTGGGCTACATGCCTTGATCTTGTGTTTTGCAGAACCTGATAACTCATTTATTTTCCTGCATTTCTTCCTTACTTCCCTACTCATTCTAAATATTTGCCATTTTCAGTCTTTCATATTTTTTCATTTATATATTTATTTATCTAAAAATATTCTTGAACCCTTAGAATGTGCAGCTACTGAGTAAGGCTTTCAAGAGTAAATTTTTTTCATTTTCATTTTTTAACAGCTTTATTGGTGTGTAATTAATATAAAAAACTGTACATATTTAATGTCTACAGTGTAATGGGTTTGAACATATGCATGCACCTGTGGAACCAGGATTAAATTGTGAGCGAAGCACCTGCAGTCACTGCCCTCATAAAGCTTACAGCCTAATAGGGGATCCAGACATTAATAAAATACTCAAACAAATGTTAAAGATAAATATGGTGAATGTCATAAAGTACAGTTGTAGTATTTAAAGGACAGAATATGTCAAAAGTATTATAGGAATTTTGAGCAATGGCCAGTTAGGATTAGAGATATATGCAGAAGTGCAGAATGTACGTCCCAGAAAGTGTGTAGCTCATGCAGATAAACACAGGATCCTAGAAATAGATTATTTGAAAAGGGATAGGCTATGCCATTTTTTGGGAATTAAAAGTGAGTCAGGGAGTACAGTAGATTCCTATAGATGAAAAGTATCTCAATTATTCACTGAAAAACCATCCTTCCCTCTTTCTCACTCCATGTAATTCTGCAGAGTTGACTCCACCAATAAATTCATGAGGAAGACCTCTAAAAAGATCAAAGCCAGAAAGTTTATCTCATCTACACTGACTGATTCATAGATAACGACGTCAACCATTATGAGCCTATCAGGAAAATGAACTTTGTGTTAGGTTCCAAAAAAGACATTATTCTTCCAACTAGTTGTACCTCTAACAAGGGTGTAGGAGTTAATCCCACTGCCCCTATCTGAAGCCTGATTCTAAAGCCAATACAGAGGCCCCAAGACCTCCAAACCCACCAAACTCAAAGCTGCAAAAACAGGAAGCAAACATTCTTCAAGTGGATTACTATGTATAATCATAAAAGGGGCTACCTCTTGCCTCAGATTTCCAGATCTGTGCACTCTGGCTTTGAGGTAAGCAGCTCCATTTATTGAATATACAACATTGTGTGTGGCAGCCTCCCAAATCCACAAGATTTTGGATGTTCACAGATGGTTGTGCAGGGAGAAGATCTGTGGGCAGGGAAGTCAACTGCATACTCAGATTATGTCTAACCCAGGAAATAAGGTATCACTTCCCTTCCTCGCCCCCCGCCATGATAGGAGAGGTCCAGTATGGTCAGCCTGTCATCATGGAATATTTCCATATCAAAGACTCGGCATCTGCCTCTACAACTTGGGGGTGGTAGCCAGACCAGCCTTGGTGAGTGGAATGTCACGGTGTTCACTCCCACAGAGCCATCTCTGCTGCCATAGCCATTTTGTGCATGGTCACAGTGAACATGGAGGGAGCTGAACAAGAAGCTGAGTGATATCCATAGCATCATGATTATGGAGAATTCCCTCTGATGTGGCTGCCTCTGGTAGGCATTTGTGTGGTGATGACTATCTTCATATTCTGCCTACCCATCGGGGTTGATCCTCATACCACCCTCCCACCTCCACTGCTGAGACCTGCTGGCCACCAATTTTCTAAGACTGCTTTTTCAAGGCCTTGATCAGCAAAGGCAACCTCTTAGCCACTGCCCATGAATCACTGTAGATCTGTGCCTCAGGCCATATTTTCTTCCATATATGGTGTCCAACCAGATGTACCCCCAGTTCTGCCACCAGTAGTGTTTCTTTATACCACTCTATCTCAGAGACCATCCCTGTGTGAAGTTGTAGTACTACAACTGATCGCTTCCAGCTGGTGCTGGCAAATCATAGAAATCTATCTATAAATCAGGCCCTGGAATTTTTTTCCTATACTCTTGGTCAGTCATAGGGAACCCCTATGAGAATGTAGGTATGAATTAAGAGAGAGAAGATAAAGCAAAGGAGAATCTTGACTGCCTCAGCTCCCAGTCCATGAACTTTACTTGTGTCTTGCAAAACGGCTTTGGCCCAAACTTGTACATGCCCAAATCAACTTATATTTATTTTACATGCATTTTTGTGATTCAATGGATCACATTATACCCAATTCATAAGAAATTCAGTTCACTTGTTGTCCCATGACCAGGTATCTGGTCTCTTGCAGTGTTCATGGAAAGTGGGAACAACTTTTAGAATGGAGAGTAGTGGACAACAGAAAAGGAGAAAGGCACAATCTTGCTCCTTATGGTCAGCACTGCTTCTACTGTAGGTTTTCCTGGTGGAACCCTGCAGCTCTCTGTCTGCCCCAAGCACCTCTGATTCATTTAGGTTTGCTGGGGCTTAAGGACCAAGAACCAGAGCCACTCATTCCTGTTGCAGAGACCTTTCTTGTTGCAAGTCCCATTCCAAACTGGGAACCTTATGGGTTACCCCGTAAAGCGATCAGCGCTGCATGTCCCAAAGTACAACATGTTGCCTCCAAAATCCTAAGACACTCGCCATTATGTCTCTTTGTTGTAGATAGTACAAAATGCAACAACTTATCTTTTACTTTCCTATGAATATCCCCATGGGCTCCAGAATTTTGAACTCTTAGGAACTCCAACTATTTGACAATGTTACTGAACTTTAATTTATCTCCCACCATCTGGCACACTTAATGGTCTTAATAGGACAGTTATCTGGAGTGCTTCCTAATGCCCGATCACCAGATCCCATTAGCATGGCCTCATGAACCAACGTGTGATGATCTGGTGCATACAAAGATGAACAAGCTCCCCCTAGACTTTATTATAATACAGAGGAGGAAAATGGGTATAGCACTCAGCAAGACAGTCAAGGTGATTTTGTCCTTGCCTTATAAATGCAAACTTTTCTTATTTTATTATCAGCGGGAATGGGAAATAAAAGCACATGCCTGGATCCATCCCCGATATGCCCACACCACATCAGCCTCGCCTCCACTGGCCATCACCCAGGCTCAGGCTCCACCCAGGTGCCTAGAATCCTAGCTATAAATCCTCAGCACATGACTGTATTTACAATAACCTTTGGTCATTCTCCATCACCCACTGTCAAGCAGTCAAGTAGCCCCTAATCAGCAGCGTGGTGGCTCACACGGTCACAAGGATTGCTTGCGGAGCTTGCTTGTTGCACTTCCACAGAGTCAACCAGAAAGGATGCAAGAAGCCCAAATGGATTCAGAGTGGAGGGACATGTTATCAGGTCCCCACTCACCCGGTCCCATAGGATGGCATGGAAGTGGAGGGGCACGTGACAAATAGCACAATTGCTGGTTAGCTCTGCCACCCAAGAGCCAGCACTAAACTCTAGCCGAGTCATTTTCAGATTCACATGGATGCAGGAAAGCTGCTTCTGATTAGGACTTTTCTTCTTGTTGAAAAAAATGTCCTTTAGAATTTTTAAATTTTCAACAAGAATATGTAAGTAGTAAGATTTCATATATTGCAAATATTCTTGTGCCTTTCCCCCCTAACAGTTTTAATTGTATGTGGGTTTCTATCGGGAGCCAACAATTACTGGGACCTCTCTGCATTTTGGAGACATTTACTCACTTTATTACTCATCTGTTTTGCTGATGAGGCATCTACTGTCATTTTTACTGTCATACATTTTTTGAAAAGTTATCTGTTGTAGATATTTAAGATTTTTCTTTATTCTTGATTTATCGGTAGCTTCTCTACTTGTGTTCAACCTCTACGTGAGGACCAAAAAAATTTTTAAAAAAATCTGTGCTGCATTCTGGTAAAGAAGCTCCCCATGTCCTGTAATTGGTGGGATTTTGCAAAGGTCCCATTATGTGGGCAATGATGGATTAAACCACTGGCCACTGGTGAGGAGACTAGTTTAAACTTGATCTCGACTTTTGAAGAATTTTTTCTTTCAATGATCTTTTTATATTTCTTTTTTTTTTAAAGATTTTATTTAGGTACTTGACAGAGAGAAACACAGCCAGAGAGGGAACACAAGCAGAGGGACTGAGAGAGGAAGAAGCAGGCTTCCCGCCGGGCAGGGAGCCCGATGCGGGACTCGATCCCGGGTCTCCGGGATCATGACCTGAGCCACCCAGGCACCCCATCTTTTTATATTTCTAAGTGTTCCTTTTTTTCATATCTACTTGTATTTCTGGCTTTTTAAAGTTTTTATTTAAACTCCTGTGAGTTAACGTACCGTATAATATTAGTTTCAGGATAAAATGTAGTCATTCAACGATCTATATGTCAGCTGATGCCCATCATAAGTGTACTGTTAATCCCCTTCATCTGTTTCACCCATCCCTGCCCCCCTCCGGTGACCATCAATCTGTTCTCTATAGTTAGGAGTCCATTCCTTGGTTTTCCTCTCTCTCTCTCTCTCTCTCTCTCTCTCTCTCCATAGATAGGTAGATAGCAGCATCATCTACAAGAGCTAAATTAAAGAAACAGCCCAAGGGCCCATTGACCGATGAGTGGGTGATGATGTGGCACACATATCTACAATAGAATATCATGCTGCTCATTTTTCCTTCCTGGGATAAAATTTCTTATAAAGTTTTATTGATGTATGACTGATACTCTGTGAATCTAAAGTATGTGACTGGATGAGTTTTGACATATGTATGCACCCATGACACCATCACCACAATTAAAATAACATATCACCACCTGCAAAATTTTCGTGAATTGCCTCTTCCCTCCTGATCCAACCCTGTCCCCAGGCAATCACTGATCGGTTTTCTTTTCTTTTCTCTTTTTTTTTCTTTTTGAGATTTTAGGTATGTATTTGAAAGCGCACGAGAGAGAGAGTAGGGGGAGGGGCAGAGAGAGGGACAAGCAGATTCCATAATAAGTGTGGAGCCCAACAAGGCCCTCAGTCCCATGACTCTGAGATCATGATCCAAGCCAAAATCAACTGATTGAGCCCCCCAGGCACCTCTCATCTATTTTCTATCATTATGTGTGCACCATATAGAATTTTTATAGCAACAAAAGCACAGTGTGTATGTTTTATCTGACTTCCTTAAGGTTCATTCATGTTGTATGTTCATGTTGTATCAACATTTCACTTTCTGTTGCTGAGTTGCTGAGTATTTCATTGTATTAATTTACCATAATTTGTTTAACCATTCACCTTTTAATGGACTTTTTAGTAGTTTCCAGGTTTTTTTTATTACAAATAAAGCTATTATGAACACTCATACACAAGTTTTTCTGTGGACATATGCTTTTATTTCTCTTGGATAGATAGGTAGGTGTGAAATGCCTGGGTCATAATGTTTAAATTTTCTAAAAACTGCTGAACTTTTTTCCAAAATGGTTGTACTTGATTCCCTTGTCCCTGTAACTGGGATTTCAATTTTTTAAAAAAGATTTTATTTATTTATTTGACAGAGAGAGAGGGAGATCACAAATAGGCAGAAAAGCAGCCAGAGAGAGCAGAGGAAACAGGCTCCCTGCTGAGCAGAGAGCCCGAAGTGGGCCTCAATCCCAGGACCCTGAGACCATGACCCGAGCTGAAGGCAGAGGCTTTAACCCACTGAGCCACCCAGGCACCCTGGGATTTCAATTTTTAAAAAAATCGAGGTGAAATTCATATAACATACAATTCTTAAAAAAAATAATTTATTGGGATGCCTGGGTGGCTCAGTTGGTTGAGCGACTGCCTTCGGCTCAGGTCATGATCCTGGAGTCCTGGGATCAAGTCCCACATCGGGCTCCCTGCTCGGCAGGAAGCCTGCTTCTCCCTCTCTCACTCCCCCTGCTTGTGTTCCCTCTCTGGCTGTGTTTCTCTCTGTCAAATAAATAAATAAATCTTCAAAAAAAATAATAATCTAATTTATTTTTCCAGTGTTCCAAGAGTCATTGTTTATGCCCCACACCCAGTGCTCCGTGCAATCCGTGCCCTCCTTAATGCCCACCACCAGGCTCACCC
>PITA01018028.1:0-41630 GCA_004023965.1 Spilogale gracilis
GGCCCAGTGCCAGCAGGGGCTCAGGAAATGCTTGCCCACCCAGCCCCCCGAGTCCCGCTTGGTGCCAGTTCCACAGCCCGGTGGTGAGAAGACACCCCGCAGCTCCTCCTCCCACGGCTGCAGAAAAGCTTCCTGGAGATGTGGAAACAGGCTCCGAGAGCTTAAATAGCCTGTCCCAGGGCACGGAGCCCACCAAGAACTGGGCTTGCAGAATCAAAAAGCTGGATGGACCTAGGAATCTTCTGGTCCAAATTCCCCCCCTTCCCTGGTGCAGCCAGGAGACTGAAGCCCACATCTCCTACTCATGGCGGAGCTCATCCCTGGCCCGGTGCCCTTGCCATCCTCAGTGTCCTGATTCGCTCTGGTTGGGAGAGGAAAGCATGGTTCCAGGCACATAGTAGGGGCTCGATAAACATGAGGGGGTCATAAGTGAAACGGGAAGGAAGGCGAGAGAGAAGGCGGGGGGTGCTCAGACGCAGTGACCCTGGGGCCATCTCGTGAAGACAAGGCCAGAAACTGCCACCCCCGGGGCCGGAACACCTGCCGGTCACTGGCTCCTTGGAGCAGCCAGCCGGGAGCAAAGTCTCCTCCCTGCTGACCCGGAGGGGATGGCGGCACCCTACCCCACCAGCCAGGCCCACCTCCCAACTAGGCTCCCTCAGGGGGAAAGCTTCCGTCCCAGCCCCTGGCCAACCCTCCCAGCCCTACTGTTTTGTGACTGATGTCACCTATTGCTACATGATTCCAAAACCCACTCTGAAACCCCCAAACATGATTCCACTCATTCTGCAGGCTTGGGCTCAGTGATCCCCAATAGGCGCCCTTCCCGTGCCTCCCCAGGAGTCAGGTCCAGGGCTCCACCCCAGGGGCCCCCAGGCCAGGAGAGAAACAGTGAGGAGCAGCTGAGCTTCCGGAACCTTCGCAGGCCCAGGACCAAATCCCCCTGGGGGTCACAACCGAGCTTCCCCCCCAAACAGTAAAAGCCTTTGCCTGTCATGGGCAGCCCTGAGGGACTCTGGCTGATTTCTCCCAGCCCTCCAGCCCACAGGACTCAGACTCCCAGGCCTTACCCAGTCTGCCCTCCAGAGGCTGGGCCCCAGGGCTCATCACTGAGTTTACAGTTGAGGGGCAGAGGCCCAGTTGCGGACACATCCAGGGACCCAATCCCCATAGAGCTGTCCCGGCTTGGCGTTCCTTCTCCACCAGGAAAAAGCCAGTGTCCCAACCCATGCTCAGCCCTCTGAATGGAACCCTCTGGTGGAGCAACCTCCAGAAACCAGCAGGGCTTGGAGTTGGGACGGAGCCCAAGCCAGGAGTTAGGGATCCTGCTGAGTCTAGCTGTGTAAGGCTCCCCCTGGGGATCAGCTGTCTATAAACCAGGGCATTATTTCCTGGCCTGCTGGTTCCCAGAGATGCTGTAAAGCACACATGGGGGAAGGAGGGGCCCCCAGGGGACAGCTTTTTCTGGGAGACCAACACCCCACTTACCCACTGGTCAAATGGGTGCCTGGGGGCTCCCCACTGCCCACCCAGGCCACCTGGCTCTCAGCCTTCGGCTTCTTGGCACCCGATTCTGCCCCCCTGCCCAGCATAGGCCTTTCCCACCACCAGAAAGTCCTCCTTTTCCATCAATCCACAGCCACCACCCTTCCTACAGTACAGAAAAGAGACAGCACCCCTGCAGACACCCCACAGCCCTACCTATGCTCCCCATGTAGGCCCTGATGGGGGATGGACTGCATTCTGGAGTTAGGACTGTGGTACCAAGCCCACGATGGTGGTGAGGACAAAATGATACCATTCGGCAGGTGCTCTCCAGCTGGGTCCCACCTGCCTGTCTTCCTCCCACCTGTCCGGGCTCTCACCTCCCGGATCAGCTGCTTCTCGGCCTCTGTGTCAGACTGGATCACCGGCGGGGGCACCAGCTTCTCCTCAATCTGGACAGGGTTTAGGGGGGCCTGACTGGACAGCAGGGCTGGGGGAGAGACAGAAGGGAGGGCTGTGACCAAGCTGCACGGAGTCTGTGGGAACCAAGCCAAAATCCGTAAAAAGGCAACCACAGATTTATGCAAAATACACCTCATAGCACTGAATTTATTTCAAGCACATCTTTAGGTAACATATTAATTTACTTAGTCATTCGACAAATATTTCTTGAGCACCTGCCCATTCTAGGCACTGGGGACCCAGCACTGAACAAAACTCTGCACTCAGCCAGAGGAAGAAGGTACACACAGCAAATAAGCAAAGTGCTAACATGTTACAAGCGGACATGTTCTAATAAGAGAAAGCAGGGAGGGTCCCCAGGAGTAAGAACCAAGGGGAAGGGGTGCAATTTAAACAATGTGTTCAGGGAGAACCTCTCAGATAAGATAAGGCGCAGGCAGTGACCTGAAGGAAGTGGGAGAGAGAAACAGGCAGAGATCTTGGGGAAGAGCTTGCCAGGCAGAAGAGAGCAGTGAGTACAAAGGTCCTGTGGCAGGAATGGGCCTGGACTGTTCTGGGAACAGCCAGGAAGCCAGTGTGGCTGGAGCGGAATAAAGGAGGGAGAGAACAGGTGAAGAGGAGGCTCAGAGAGGGTCTGGGAGGGATCACAGAGACACTGAAAGCTTCATATGTTGATGACTGGCTTTGACTCAGTTAAACAGGCTTGGAGGGCAGGGGCTGCGCAGGGCAGTAAAAGGACTTGCATTTGAACAGGACCTCCCTGGCTGCTCTGTGGGGAATGGACCGAGGGGGATAAGGGCAGACACCCAGATACCTATTGGAGGGTCGGGTGCCCCCCGCCCCCGCCCCTGTAGGCGATGCCAACAACTCAGGGGACAGCAGTGGACAGATTCCGAACATGTCTTAAAGGTAGAGACAAGATCTACTGCTGGATTGAATACAGGTTTGAGTGAAAATGAGAAACCAAGGGCTGTCCCAGGGTTTTGGGCTTGAATACTCAGAAGGGAAGGGTTGCCATCACCTGTGTGGGGACCAGTGTCATGCTAAGACTGAAAGGATCACTAAACAGCTGGATGTCCAAGTCTGGATTTCAGAGGATACTGTGTAGCAACTGTTTTTAAAATTGTCTCTTTTTTGTGATGTTTGATATCACGGGGGACTTGCCGACCAGGGAGAGAAGGCCCCTGGCCGGACCAGCTAATTCCTAGAGAAAGCAAATGAACTATTAGCCCACCTTTCACCTGCCCACCAAGCAATGCCGAGTCCGCACCCCTCCCACCCTCTATCTTAAACTCCCACTCCCAGCCAGGATCTCCCCTGCCCTAAATCCCTGGGGGGCCAGGGCCAGACAAGCAGGGACTGCCCTGTGCCCTCACCCGGAATCTTCCAGACCAGTCCATCCTGGGCTGTCGCTCCTGCCCCGGACTTTCCCACAGAAAACACAGTAAGGGCTCTAAACCGAGCTCTGGCTCTGGACCACCCTCACTCCTCTCTGCCTCCTGACCCGCGCTAGTGCTCCCCTTCCCTGCACCCCGTGGCCCTGTGTGTTGTTCCATCCTCTTGTTTCCAGTGTAACAATGACCTCCCCGAGGGCCCACTCACACCGCTTTTTGAATGAAGACCTAGACACAAGCCGCACGGCCAGACTGGGGGGCCCCACGGGAGCCAGAGCCCAGAGATGGTGTTTAAAGCCATGAGGTGAAGCCAGCTCCAGAGGGAGTGTGGAGAGAGGGGGGTCTTGGTGGTGAGCAGGGGCAGAGGCGGGGAAGCGGGAAAAGAGGAGGAAGGCAGACCGCCCGTGAAATCTCTCACGGCGGCACTCAAGGCCCCCTCCAGCCCATGGACGTCCAGCCCAGCACATCCAGCCCTTACCTGGCCATCTCCCGCTGCCCAGCTCAGTAGCCGTCAGCACAGCTGCTTGTTCCCCAAATGTCCCTTACAGTTTTGGGTATCTTTGCACCCTCTGGCCACTCTCATCCTGGCTAACAGGAGACCTCTCAGCCTCCAAGGCTCTGCTCAATCATCCCCTCCTCTGTGAAGCCTTCCCTGACAACACCCTGCCCCCAAACTTGGTCCCATACCCTCTTGTGCCCTGCAATGGCCAGTCCGGCTCTCTGACCTGCATGTACTTGAAGGTCTGCTGGAGTATCCCCCCCAGGAGATTCGAAGCCCATGAGGCAGAGTCTGGATCAGGTTCATCTCTGGTTTGCCAGTCCCCAGTGCAGGTCCACACTTGGGGGGCTGCTCAGTGAGCTTTGGGTGGATGGATGAGTGCATGAGTGGAAGCCCAGATAAAAGGACAGACGACAGCACGGAGTGAATAAATGGATGGATGGATGCATGGACGGATAGGATGGATGGTAGGGTGGGTGGGATGGGGAGATAGAATGCATGAATGGATGGGTGGATTAAATGGATGGATGGGGGGCGCCTGGGTGGCTCAGTTGTTAAGCATCTGCCTTTAGCTCAGGTCATGATCCCGGAGTCCCAGAATCGAGCCCTGCACTGGGCTCCCCACTTGGCAGGAAGCCTGCTTCTCCCTCTCTCACTCTCCCTGCTTGTGTTCCTTTTCTAACTGTGTTTCTCTCTGTCAAATAAATAAATAAAATCTGTTTAAAAAAAGGGTCTTTAAAAAAATAAATAGATGGATGGTGAGTGGATGGGTAAGTGGGTAGACAGATAAATAATGGAGTGGGTGGGAGGGTAGATAGGTAGATGGAAGGATAGGTAGTTGAATGGGTAAATGGGTAGGTCAGTAGATGGATGGATGAATGAGTGGATGGGAACATGAGTGGGTAGATGGATGGATAGATGGATGGGTAGGTGAATGGATGGATGAATGGGTAGATGGGTAAGTGGATGGATGGATGGGTGGATGGATGGGTGGATGGATGGATGAGTGGATGAATGAATGGGTGAATGAATAAATAGGTGGGTGGATGGATGGATGGGTAAGTGGATGGGTAGAAGGATGGGTGGTTGAGAGTGGATGGGTGGGCAAATGGGTAGATGGGTGGGGGGATGAGTGGATGAATGGATGGGTGGGTGAATAGATGGGTGGGTGGATGGGAGGTAGGTGGGTGAGTGGATGGATGGGTGGGTGGATGGATGGGTGGGTGGATGGATGGGTGGGTGGATGGGAGGTAGGTGGGTGAGTGGATGGGTAGATGGGTTGGTGGCTGGGTGGGTGGTGGCTGGGTGGGTACATGGGTAAGTGGATGGGTGCGGTGTGGGTGGGTGGATAGGTGGATGGGTGTGTGGCTGGGTAGGTGGCTGGGTAGATGGGTGATGGATAAATGGGTATGGAGAATGGATGGACAGAGAGGAAGGTGGGTAGGGAGGAGGATGAGTGAATAGATAGACTCAGGCTCTTTTGTGTTCCCTTCTTCAAGAGATTCTCAGGTAAAGAAAACCTTAGAATTTGCCAGGACCCCGCAAAGCCTGAGCTGCACCTAGAGCTCTCTACTTGTCGGATGAACCCCGACACTTGGGTGTGAGAGCTGCGATCACAAGGAGCCCAAGGAGGGGTGGGGGAGGGGCGCGGGGGAGTGAGTCACCCCGCTGCTCGCTGCTCGGCAGCGCAGTGTGAGGATGCTGCACAGAGACAGGGACGGCAGGCAGACAGGTGGGATGGTGGCTGTGCGACCCACCACACCTCTTCCTGAGTCCCTGAGGGAGCAGATGCCCTCCGACCTTCACCAAGCAGGCTCTCTCTGACGATTCCAAAGCCACGTTCACAGGACACGGAGAGGGGAGGGGCTTTGCTTCTCAGTCTCTCAGATGGGCAACCAGGGGCAAAAGACTAAGTTGGGGGGCAGCCTCTGTCCCCAGCCCTGGCCCTTCCTGTCCCTCCTCCCCCAGCCACCCACCTGACAGGTTGCCGGGGCTCATCTGCTGGGCCAGGATCGCCTTCAGCTTCTTGATTTCCTCCTGGTACTCGCGCAGGAGGGCGTCCTTGGGGTCCTCATTGATGCGTGGCTTGTTCTTGATGTTCTTGGCCCGGTTGGCATAGCGCAGGGTGCTGAGCGTCTCGTCGTAGTTGTTGTCTGCAGGGGACAGGCAGGCCACCATCAGCGTCTTCGTGTTGCCCCCCAGGGAGTCCTGTAGCAGCCGAGTCAGCTTCGAGTCCCGGTAGGGGATGTGTTTACAGCGCCCGTCCACCAGGGCGGAGATGACGTTGCCCAGGGCCGACAGTGACAGGTTGATCTTGGTGGCCTCCTTGAGCCGCTCCCCTGTGGCACCCGTCTTGGACTGCCGCTCGCTGCCCGCCAGGTCCACCAGGTTCAGCTTGCCGGCGCGGAGGTGGTCCTTGCCCCGTTCGTCTGTGGACGGACCAGGCAGAGGGTGAGGGGCTTCTGGTGAGCCCCACGTGGGGCACTTAGCCACCAGGCACTGAGCACTCCCACCATCAGCTGCATAGGGGTCCCTGAGAGAGGCGCTATCACCAGCCCCATTGGACAGAAGAGGAAACTGAGGCTCAGAAAGGCATCTAACTGACCCCAGGTCACATCATTGCTAAGTGGCGGGCCCAAGGTCAGAACACAGGGCTGCCCGACTCGGGGCGCAGGGGCTGGAAGGTCCACTCTTCTCTGAGAGCAGAGGGGGATTTGAGTGATCACAACAGCTCCCCCAGACTGCCTGTGAGGTCAAGTGTAGGGGGAATGTGCTAGGGTCACCCGGGGCCTGGTATCCTTCACTGCAAAAGACATTGACTTTGGAGCCTCTTGGACCTGGTTCCCACCCCAGCCCTTCCTCCTCCTTGCTGTGTGACCTTAGCAGAGCCCTGCACCTCTCTAGTCCTCAATGGTCACAGCCACAAAGCAAGACTAACAGCTCCCACTCAGGCCGGTTGCTGGGAGGCATAAAGAGAGCACATTTTTACAGAGCTCACCCAGGCCCAGCACACAGCGGGGCTTCATCCCCCACCCCACCCGCCCCGCTGAGAACAAGCCTGGTTCGTGACCAAGGCTGTACGGAAGAGGCAGAGCCCAGTGCTGAGGGGACAGGAGCCGGGCACTGGCGGGTAACAGGGGCTCAGAGCACAGGTTTTGAAGGCACAGATATTGGGGTCCAATATTGATTCTATATCTTAGTAGCTATGAAACTTGGGGAAAACTGCTTGACTCTGTTCCCACTGAGATGGGAAGGGGAGGCAGGTGGAGGAGCCGGGGGCTTCCTCCTCTGTCTCCTGTGGATGGAAACCAGACTTGGCATTGTGTGGCCCATGCACACAGCAATGTGGAGTAAAGAAATAGTGAATCCGGCTGGTACCCAAGAGAGGCTCGGACCCGTGAGGGGCTTGAGGTTTGGGGCTATTTTTTTTTTTTTAAAGCAGCAGCAGGACTGAGAGACTGGGAACCATGTTCGTGGCAGAATGTACCAGGAGCCTTAAACAGGCTTGTACCCTTTGTCCCAGGAGGTCCACTCTTGGAAATGTTATCTGAAAGGCTTCGTGCACCAAAATGTTCATTGTAGCATTGTTTACAACACCCCAAAATGGGAAACAACCTTACCAGCCTCTAAGGATTGGTTAGGAAAGCACAAGAGAGATGCGCCATCCTTCAGCCGGCACCCAGGGTCACAAAGACACGGCAGGAAGGATGCTCAGAGACGGCACAGGGAATGGGAGCACAGGGAAGAAGCTAAATACAGTGTAAGAGTTTGATTGTGTTCATAAATTTCATAGGATAAAAAAGACCAAAAAACCCCAATATGTTCAAATGCTAATAGTTGTGTTTATGAATAATTTTAACTACCTTTCTCTAATTCCTAAATAGCTTTATTGAACTCATTTTATACTTAAAATGATAAACATCTTTTAAATTTGATTTTGGATCCAATTATGATCTTGGGGTTATGAGGAGTCCTGCATCAGGCTCCACGGCTAGTGCAGGTCGGCTTGAGATTCTCCCTCTCCTTTTGCCCCTCTCCTTGTTCATGTACTCGCTCTCTAAAAAAAAACTTAAAAAAAATAAATTTGTTTAAAAGCCTGTTTCCAAGCAGCCCGCCATATCCTTCACACTCTTCTGCAGAGACCAAGAGGCACTCAGTCCTCCTCCCTCCAGATCTGTCCTCACCTGCCCTTGTCCCCGCTCCCCGTGCAGAGCCTCATGGCAGGACACAGTGACCTCACTGACCACATCAGCACCCTGGGGAGACTCAGACCCAGCCGCCTGGGGCCAGGTCACCACACATGCTGGGCAATGTCGTAGGAGGTACCCTGGCTTTGAGCTTGGGTCGGGGATCTCTCCAGAATTATGTTTCTGATTGGGCTGAGGCTGCTTCCTGCTGCCGTGCTCTCAGGAGTTCTATTCATGCAGTGCCTGGGGGGCTCAGTCATTAAGCATCTGCCTTCGGCTCAGGTCACGGTCCAGGAGTCTTAGGATCGAGCCCCGCATCAGGCTCACTGCCCAGCAGGAAGCCTGCTTCTCCCTCTCTCACTCCCCCTGCTTGTGTTTCCTCTCTAGCTGTGTTTCTCTCTGTCAAATAAATAAATAAAATTAAAAAAAAAAAGTTCTATTTATAATGGACTTGAAGGCAGGTGCCATGGTGCTGGGAAAAGCCCAGATGTCAGAGAGCCTGGGCTCCAATCCCAGCTCCCCCACTTTTCGGTGGGACGCTGCCGAAGCCACTACACCGCTCAGAGCCTCAGTTTTCCCATCTGTAAAATGGCAGTTAGAACACCTGTCTCTAGGACTCCTGGGGGCTGCAAAGGGAAGGAAGCCTGGGAAGTACCTGGCACAGCTGCGACAGGTGGCCAGAAATAAATATGAGTTTCTTCCCTCCCACTTCCCTCCCTCAGGGACTCTTCTAGACGTGGGAGATGACCGAATGGTGGGGAGCACTGCAGAGAAAGCAGAGACTTCGAAAGGTCCAGGCGGTACGCACCGGGGACAGATCAGGCCTGGCTCTGATGCTTTTTAGTTGCGGGACCTCAGTTTCGTCATCTGTAAAATGGTAGCCCCTGGACTGTGGTAAGGAGTATGTGAGCTAAGAACAGAGACCGCGTGGCGCACGGTAGGCACTCAGTGTGAGCTGCCGGTGGCAGTTTGTGCTGGAAACCTGGGCCCTGGCTCAGGACCGTCCTCCTGGGTGCTCTCGTGCATCTTCTCCCAGGTCCACATGGGGCCCCCGAGGCCTCTGGAGGTGAAGGGTCTCGGTGCCCAGCTGCGGCTACCCTGCCCGCACCGGCCCCACGTACCCACGGCATAGATCTCGATGCTGATGGTGAAGATGGAGTGGGAGCGTGAGGAGTCCTTGTTCATCAGCGTGTAGCCCACCGCGCGGTTCTTCCAGCCCGACTCCATGATGCGCTCGCACTGGGCCACACTGTGCACCGTGTGCATGGAGAGCCCCTTCACGTACACCCCCTTCTCCGGGTGCTCCTTCAGCTGTGAGCAGGAGGAAGGCGTCAGAGCCCGGTGGGACCAGGGATCTCCGAGGGACCCAGGGAAGGGCCCAGTTTAGGCACCCTCCACCCTCCTGCAGGGCAGGGTGGCACCCAAGGTCCCGGCGACAAGCAGGCCCTTCATTGTGGGTAGATCCAGCCTCAAACCCACCCTGCCTCTTCCTCATTATGGGACCTTGAGCCAGTAACTTAACTTCTCCGGGCCTCAGTTTCCACATCAGTAAAATGAGCATAAGATACCCATCTCTTAGGGACGTGGTGGGGACTCAGTCAAATAAGGCCTGCCCAAGGCTGGGCACAGGGCCTGGCACGTGGCAGGTCCCTCCAATGCCAGGCACTGTCAGCACTGTTGGTGACGGCATGATTATTACGAAGGGGCGTCCTAGACTGGGCGCTCAGCGTCCAGGGTCTGGCCCTGTAGTAACTTGGGGGCTGGGAGAGCTGCTCTTTTGCCCTGTCGACATGGTTCCTGATTGCCTCTCTGCTGCGGCTCCAGGGAAACAGGAAAGTTCCCAGGCCCCTGGACCGTGGCCGGCAAAGGGCCGTTTGCCGCCCAGAACTCCCGCTGGCCCACAGCTCAAGCCGGCCTCCAGCCCTCGGCGTGATGGCAGCGAGGAAATTAATTTATCTGACTGCTCCCTGCTTCCTCTCCAGACAGCCAAGTTGTCTGCTGCTGACACAGAGCTGTGAAATGCAATGTTTTTCAAGTGTGAGGAAATAAAATCACTCTGGCAAGAGCAGAATAAATCAGGACAAGTCATCTCCCTGCTGGTCTGAGCCACAGAGGCGCGGTGCGTCGCCCCGGGCCACTCTGGGGCATTTCGTGGAATGGCGTGGCTGGACACACGGCCTTGCCCTACTTGCTCAGGTGTGGAGAAACACCCAGACTGAAGGACTGGAAAAGCAACCGAGGCACAGACTGGGAAGGGATTTGCCGAAGGTCACAGAACTATTAATATCAGAGAAGCAGCGGGGTCCCAGGCCGAGTGTGGAGCACCCCGAGTAACTGAAGTTTGAAATGACAGAGGGCTGGCCTTGGCCTAGGACGTGGGGCTGAGGAAGGAGCACCGGGGACAGAAGCAGGGGACCCTGCCAACAGAGCACGGCTGAAGCCAGCCTGAAATGCCGTGGCAGCAACCTCTGGCTCCCATCGCCTGCCCCCCTCCCTGCCCCAGGACCTGGAAGCCACCTGCACACGGTGGGCCCTGGTCTCCTAGCTTAGAGGCCTGGCTCTGCCACTAGCTGGCTGGAAAACTCAGCGTGCCTCTCCCGGCCCGGTTCCCTCTCTTGTCAGATGATGATAAATCCTATTGCCGCAAGACCACTACGGGGACTGAGAAGAGGATGGAGCCAAAAGCCAGTAGGGTGGGTACGGGGAGGGGCCCGGCCAGCACAGGGCCTGAGAAGGAGCAGCCCTCAAGAGCAGGGAGTGGGGCGGGGAGGCAAGCCCTCCTGCCCCGCAGCACGCAGCACGAGCTCTGAACCCGTGCTTCGCACAGGGCCTGAGGGTTTTGGTAATTAGAGGTGAGTAGATCAGCCCGGACTGATGTAGCGATGCCACTGCCCTATTTTTAAGCCCTGGAAGGCTTGCTCCCCCACAATCCTGGCCCCCCTCGGTCTCAGCCCTGCTCTCCCAAGGAAGCCGGGAGTGCCCGAGTAACTGCTCCTCCCCGCACCATGGCAACAGCTGGGATGCAGCGGCCAGGGCAGGTGCCCCAGGAGGAAGGGCTCCCGCCCCTGCCCCCCAGTACACTGCGAGCCCCCCCCCCCAGGGCTTCACTTCCACCGCCCAGTGTGGGCTGGTTCTATGAGGCTGGCTCGTGGTGGTGTCCAGGCTCATCTGCCTCTAATTACCAAAACCCTCAGGCCCTGTGGGAAGCACGAGTTCAGAGCTCGTGCTGCGGGGCCTAGCCACCTGGATTCAAATCCAGCCTCGCCCTTTCCTGATTGTGTGCCCGGGGGCTGGTCTCATCCAGGCACACTGAGCCTCAGTTTCCTCCTCTGTAATAAAGGATCACAGCAGCACCCCCCCCCAAGGCTGTTCCAAGGTTCCCAGGAGCACCCATCTGTACCTTCCCCAAGAGACAGCGGGTCAAGCCCCCCCACCCTGGCGGAGAGTGTCTCGGGGTGCAGCTGTCCCTGGCAGCCCCAGCCCCCACCTCCCTCCCCAGGGCAGCCTGACTCACCAAGCGTGAGACCAGGGCCCAGATGGGGCAGGGGCACAGCTGCCAGCCCTCAGGGCCTGGGTAACTGAGGCCATTCAAGGAGGGGAGGTGGGCCCCCTGCTGCCCCAGTGCAGGTTGGCAGGGGGCCCTGATCCCCCAGGCTGGCCTCTCGGGACTGACAGGCGAGCAACATCCTGCCTTCCTCCTCCTCCTCCATTTCCCTGCCTGGGGGCAGAGCTATGACTCAGCTGCTCCAGCTCTAGGATAGAGAAGACAGTGGAAAGACGGCAGGTGGGCGGCCGGAGGTTCCTGGCACAGAAAGGGCAAAACACTGCTGTTTGCCAGGAGCCGGGCGGAGGAGCCGGGCCTGTCGGGATGGGGCCCAGGGCGGGGGAAGGGAGCTCACACCCGTGGGGACCTGCTGTGGCACATGGCCTGGCTCCTGGCACCAGGAGGTCTTCCCAGGCTTTGCTGAGTGAATGGGTCACCAGCTGGGTGTGCCTTCCTTGGCTGGAACCCCACTCCTGGCTTCTTAGTGACCTAGGGGTTCTCTATATTGCTGACCCCCAAAACATTCCGGCAGGAAAGCCCCTGACCACTCAGATCCCACAAGTTCTGGTACCAACACCATTATTAGTAATTAGCAGTGCGGCCTTGGCCACCTCCCTTCCCTTCCCTTCCCTGGGACTCAGTTTCCTCGTTTGTACTAGGAAAGAGACAACTAGAAGCTCTCTAAGGTCTTTTCCAGCTCAAATTCTTAAGGATTTTTCCACAGTATGGCCAGAACAAACACGTTTTTCCAGGCAGCTGCTCCCTAGGGTCTGATCTGGTCACTTGGATCAGAGAGTGGTTGCAGGTGAGAGATGAAGTCACAGGCACCCCAGTGGGCGGTGACGAGGGGACAAGTAGGAGGCTCAAGCGAGTAGGGAAACAGCTCTGTCCACTCCATATGGGTAGGGATTGGGGGGAACCAGGGATTCTGACACCCTGTCCAATCTAGAGGTCACCGGGGGTCAGGAGGACCGGGAGGTATTGGCAGCAGCCCCTTCACCTGGTTCTGCCCCCACCCCGTGGCTACCGCGGCATGGGCCCTGGGGGGACTCAAGCACTTTGTCATAGAAAGTGTCCAACCCTAGGGATGCCCAGGTGGCTCAGTCTATTGGTGGGTAAGCTTCTGACTCTTGCTTTCGGCTCAGGTCAGGATCTCAGGATCTCAGGGTCTCCTGGGCTGGGCTCCATCCGCAGCGTCGGCCTGGGATGCTTTCCCTCTTCCTCTCCCTCCCTCTTTGCCCCTCCAGCACACTCACGCTCTCACTCTAGCTCTCATAAACAAACAAACAAATAAAATCTTATTTTAATAAAGATTTTATTTATTTATTTGACAGAGAGATCACAACTAGGCAGAGAGGCAGAGAGAGGAGGAAGCAGGCTCCCTCTTGGGCAGAGAGCCCGATGCAAGCCTCAATCCCAGGACCCTGAGATCATGACCTGAGCTGAAAGCAGAGGCTTTAGCCCACTGAGCCACCCAGGCACCCAATAAAATCTTTTTTTTTTTTTTAAAGATTTTATTTATTTGACAGAGAGAAACACAGCCAGAGAGGGAACACAAGCAGGGGGAGTGAGAGAGGGAGAAGCAGGCCTCCCACTGGGTAGGGAGGCCGATGCGGGGCTCGATCCCCGGTCTCCAGGATCATGACCTGAGCCGAAGGCAGTTGCCCAACCAACTGAGCCACTCAGGTGTCCCCGAATAAAATCTTTTTTAAAAAAGAAAGCAAACATCTAACCCTAACATTGTGGCTTCCTAGCCTCAGGCAAGATACCTCCTCTTTCTCAAACTGTTTCATCCATAAAATGGGAATCTCCATGGCAATCTCGTGGGGATGGTGCTCCCCCAACTTGAGCATTCTGACTCTGAAGGAGCGGACCTCTCGGGAGGTCCACTGGTCGCTTGGTCAGATAAGGGGCGTGGGAGTCAGGGGTAGCCACCCACATTCTAGCCACAGAACTGGATCAGCCTCCCCCCCCCCGCGCCACCCCACACTGGCCTCTCCCCCTCGGACCTGACCCAACCTCCCAGCATTTAAAGAGTCCCAGAGAGGACACAGAATCCAGGCCTCCCACTCAGGCCTAGACCTGGGTCCAGCCTTGCCACCAACTGGCTGTCTGGTCCTGGTAGATCACGTGACCTCGCTGGGCTCCCCCAAAGGGTCAGCCAAGTTTTTTGTTTTCTTTTTTTTTAATTTTATTTATTTTTTTGACACAAGAGAGAGATCACAATTAGGCAGTGGGGCAGGCAGAGAAAGAGGAGGAAGCAGGCTCCCTGCTGAGCAGAGAGCCTGATGCAGGCCTCGATCCCAGGACCCTGAGATCATGACCTGAGCCGAAGGCAGAGGCTTTAACCCACTGAGCCACCCAGGCGCCCAGGTCAGCTAAGTTCTGCCTGTCTCGTGTGACCCCCTCAGAGCAGCACGTTGAATGCCTTCTGTGTGCTGGGCCCTTCGAGCGGCTCATGCTTGCCACCATTTTCAGTCCTCACTTTGTAAGGGTCATGCCATGGGTCCCGGGGTGCTCCACACCAGACCCCTTGCAAAGGGGAACAAAGTCCCAGAATCTGAGGCCACAAACAGCCATGAAATGGGATGTTTGAGATTTAGGACCTTGAAGTCGGTCAGATGTGGGTTTTGGCTACACACATAGGCAAGTGAGTTAACCTAAGCGCCTGGAGACCAGGGACAGCGGCTGCCCAGGGGGACCAGGGTGACTAGCAAGGGCCATGTGCCTCCAGCAGGCAGCATAGAGTACTCAATAAACGGTCACCATTGTCACCTTCTTTCTAGCTTTTTGGGCTCTTAGAGATTTTCAATGTCATTTTTTTTAGAAATGGAACCCATTTTTCAAATGAAATCTATCACAAAGCTCCAGCTACTTCCCCAGCTACAGGTCGCATGACCCCAGGTCAGGTCTGACCCCCCTGTGTGGTCAGGGGCAGGCTTGGACTCAGAATCCTCCCAAATGCAAGTTCAGAAGTCCCCGCTCTAGTCTGAACCAGAGCCTGTGCCCCAGAATACCTTCAGCCCCTCCCCCTGCAGCCCCTCCTTGCCCCCAGCCAGGTCCGCACCCACCTCCAGCTTCTGCTTGGTGTCAGTCCCCAGCAGGTCGCGCACATCCTCGTTGTAGATCTCCAGGTAGGAGGCCCGGACCAGGAACTTGGTATTCTCTGCGCACTGCAGGGCGTGGACAGGGTCCGAAGACGCCTGAGTGCCTACCGCCAACACTGACCCTGCCACTTATGCCCTCTGCAGCCAGGATGTCACGAAAGGACATCATGGCCAGAGAGGAGCTGACATCAAGGGGAGGGGAGTCCCCAACCCCTGGTGGCCCTACCTGCCTGCGGCCTGGCCAGCCACCCACGCTTCCAGTCCAGCTCAGTGGGCCCCCGGGCTCCTCTGACTTGCTTAATTCTATTACTACTGTCGTATGCTCTTTCCTCATGGGAAAGGAAGTGGGAGAGGTCTCCCATTATTCAGGTAAAGAAACTGAGACCAAGGTAAGGAACAAGCGCTGGCTATGGTGTGAAGCCTCCTCGCTGTTAATGCTCCTGGGGGTGGGGGGAGGGCACCAAAATGAGTCCTGGGAGCAGGTACGGTCAGCTCTGTGGCTGACCAGGGCCACAGTCCCTGTGCTGCCTGGTCCCCGATGCAGGAATCTCTGCTCGCGGCCGGGAGTGGCAATTCTCACCTGCAGCCTGGACACTGGGGCGACTGGTCTCGCCCTGCATTGAAGGGCCATAAGTCTGGGCTTCCCTATGTTGAAAATGAGGACAATGGAGATCTCCTGGGCAAGGGTGGGGGTTCGGTGAGATACTGATGCCGAGGGCTTCACACTAGGCTTGGTCTATAGCAACTGCTTAATAAACAAGGGAGGCTCTGATGGTCCCAACCCTTGTCGGGCCGGTGCTCTGGATCATCGGGTCCATGTGGGATAGAAAGCGAAATGTTCAAGTGGCACTGGGAGGCAGAATTTTCTCAATGGGATGTTCTCCTCCCATCCCCCTTTCAGAAACCGGCGCCCACCTCTGTTCATCTGTGTCGGGTCACAGGCAGGCTCCGCCGTGCTGAGTCCTTGCCGCGGGGCACCAGCGCTCCAGGTCCCCTCGCCAGAAGGTCTGGGGAGCCCCCAGGCCCTGAGCACCGGCCCTGCCCCCCTTCCCACCGCGAGGCCCCTACCTGGACACTCTCGAAAACATGCTCGAAGGACCTGGGGATGATGCCTCTCTGGGAAGGTGGGTCCGGCAGGCCCTGCATGGTGAAGGACTTCCCGCTGCCTGTCTGACCGTAGGCGAAGATGGTGCCGTTGTAGCCCTCGGTGACACCCTGCACAGGGGGAACCACAAGCCTGGGGTTCAGCTGCCTGGGCCCAGCGGGACTCGGGACCCTTCCCCGGGCCCCCTGCCATGATGGCACCCAGCCAGCAGGCAGCGCCGAGACGAGGAAGCCCCCTGCCGCCCCCAGCAGCACTGGCTGCAAGGAGCTTTCCTCCTGATGGGGAGACTGACGCACGCAAGTGATCCTCATACGAGGCAAGAGGAGGTGTCCGGGGAGCGGGCAAAGAGAGGGAGTGCAGGAAGGGCATCACAGAGCCTCCTGGGGAGGGCGGACAGAGCAGGGGAGCTAAAAGGGGCTCGGGATTCCAGCAGGCATCAGGAAGAGGACAGCCCTCCAGACTGATGGAGTGCAGAGCAGACAGAGGCCGAGGGCAGGTGGGGTGCGGAGGGGAGGCAGGAGGAAAGGAAGGAAACCAGAGCAACCCTGAAGTCGGTCTTCATTCACCAACATGTTTATTCATTCCATAGGTGCGGGCACCACACTCCAGCTGGGGACACAGTGATGAACAAGGCGTCATCCCAGTCCCTGCCCTCGCAGAGCTCATGAGCTCACTGATTCTAGAACTCAGCATCGGGGGAGGGGGAAGCCTGTGTCAGCACAGGAGAGCTGCTCCCAGGCCCCGAAGGCCCATCTGGTATCTACGCCCAGCAACACTGCAAAGGCCCATCCTGCGGACCACTGTGGGGCCCGGGACCCCCAGGGACCGCTGCTGGAGGAGACCCGAAGTCACGATTCACAGCTTCTCTGAGGACTAGCCTCATTTTTATGGGCAGAACTGGACCGGCACCTCTCCTTTGTCCAAGGAAGCCCTAAACACGGTGTGGGTTCCTGTACCTCAGCAGAGGGTGGAGGGCTGAGCACAGGGACAGCCTTCCGCAGGGGTGGGGGGAGGCCAGGGCAGACGGATCACCTGCCGGGCTCCTCAGAGGGGGAGACAGCTCAGCCCCGGGAACAACACGGTGCTCGCCCGGGGTATTACTGTTGCCCAAACCCGGAGAAGGTAATTCTACCCGGAAATCCAGATGGCCTCACTGCCGCGTAGGGTAGCCGGCAGCCATGCGAGAAATGGGCCCAGTGGGATGAGAAAGCGAATGCATTTGATTTGATTTAGTTCATTTATATTTAACTGAAGCAGTATAAAACGTTTTCCATTAAACACTTTATTTTTTGTTTCATTTCATTTTAACTGTCGACACTTCGGCATCTGCCCGGAGACAAGCTACGAGGTAAAACAGCTGATTTCAAAGACTGTGCGTGAAGGAAGAATGGAAAATATCTCACTGTTACTATATAATCGCAACACTTATCAGTATGTTTTCTTGAAATGATATTTTGGATATACTGGGTTAAATAGACTCTATTATTCAAGCTAATTTTGCTTTGTTCTTTTCCCTTTTTAAAATGCTCATTTGGGGGCACCTGGGTGGCTCATTTGGTTAAGCGACTGCCTTTGGCTCAGGTCATGATCCCAGAGACCCAGGATCGAGTCCCACATCAGGCTCCCTGCTCTGCAGGAAGCCTGCTTCTCCCTCTCTCACTCCCCCTGCTTGTGTTCCCTCTCTGGCTGTGTTTCTCTCTGTCATATTTCTCTCAAATAAAATAAAATCTTTAAAAAAATTAAAAATAAAATGCTCAGTTGGTTGAGTGTCAGACTCCTGGTTTAGGCTCAGGTTATGAGGGGTCGTGAGATTGAGCCCCGCGTGGTGGCTCGGTGCTGGGCATGGAAGCTGCTTAAGATTCTCTCTCTCCCTCTCCCACTGCCCTTTAACCCTGCTCACACTCTCTCTAATAAATACAAAATAGGGTCACAAGGGGTGGCTCAGTCAGTTGGGTGGCTGCCTTCAGCTAAGGTCATGATCCCAGGGTCCTGGGATCAAGCCCCGCATCAGGCTCCCTGCTCAGCAGGAAGCCGGCTTCTCCCTCTCCCTCTCCTACCCCCCAGCTTGTGCTCTCACTCTCTCTTACAAATAAATAAATAAAATCTTAAAAAAAAAATAAACTGGGGCACCTGGGAGGCTCAGTTGTTAAGCATCTGCCTTTGGCTCAGGTCATGATCCCGGAGTCCCGGGATGGAGCCCCGCATCGGGCTCCCTGATCAGTGGGAAGCCTGCTTCTCCCTCTCCCACTCGCCCTGCTTGTGTTCCCTCTCTGGCTGTGTCTGTCTCTGTCAAATAAATAAATAAAATCTTTTAAAAATAATAAATAAGTAAATAATAAAAAAATAAAATTTCTTTAAAAATCAGATTTTAAAAAGTCACACCCACCATAAATCATATATATAAAAACAAATATCTTAAATAAAAATGGGGTTACTCGGGGCGCCTGGGTGGCTCAGTTGGCTGGGCGACTGCCTTCGGCTCAGGTCATGATCCCGGAGACCTGGGATCGAGTCCCACATCAGGCTCCCTGCTCGGCAGGAAGCCTGCCTCTTCCTCTCTCGCTCCCCCTGCTTGTGTTCCCTCTCTGGCTGTGTTTCTCTCTGTCAAAATAAATAAAATCTTTAAAAAAAAAAAAAAAAATGGGGTTACTAGAACACTTAAATTACCTATGTGGCTCACGTTAAATGCATGCTGGAAATCCTTGCTCCAGAGCTGCGCTCTCTAATGAGATGACCACTAGCCACATGTAGTTATTCAAATTTAACTTGACTTTAAACAAGATTAAAATTCAGTCCCTCAGTGGCACCAGCCTCCATTCAAGAGCTCATCTGCCGCCCAGATACAGAACATTTCCACCACCACAGAAAGGCTGACTCAACACCATATTGTTTTGGAGTGAGGTAAAAAACAAATTTACGTGGATTTGTAAGGCAAAACATAAGATTTCAGAAAGGTTTCACCCATCAAGTGATACCTCCAAAGCTGCAAGGGACGAGCTTGCCTGCAGAACACGTCCTGACCGCAGACCCCCGTAACCTGCACCCCAGGCAGAGCCACGTCCGCACGCTGTCTCCCCGCTCTCGTGCCGACCACTGGACTTTCAGGAAATCATCGGCGAATGGACTCTCTTTTTAACTTGCTGTCATCCTCAGCAATAATTCCCATGACACTGCATTACAGGTTGGATGTGCTAAGTACTTTCTTACTTCACATTAAACACATAACTATTGCAACTGAAATAAAACATCTGTCTGGGGGCGCCGGGAGGGGGCCTCGGTTGGTCAAATGTCCGACTCCTGATTTCAGCTCAGGTCATGATCTCAGGGTCTTGGGATTGAGCCTGCTTCTCTCCCTCTCCCTCTCCCTTTGCCCCTCCCCCTCCCTTCTTGTGGTTTCTTTTTTTTTTTCCTCTCTCTCTCTGAAATAAACTTTAAAAACATTTTTTTGAAGAGCGTCTGTCCTAAATTGTCTCATGTCCCCCTTCTGCCCCCTTCCAAGTGCACTGCTGAATGTCTCATCCGGGGACAGAATCCTGTGGCTTCTACTGCACTGATGTCGGGGCACGGTAGAAGCCACGGTACCTGGCCTGCAGGTGGGCTGGGGGCGGCTCATCAGGGGCAACTGCAAGACCATGGGTGTGAAGCCGGGAGAAGGGGCAGATGGCAAAGTCACTGGTGGGGAAAGAGCCTGTCGACCAGATAGCAGGCCAGGCGCGGAGGTGAGGAGCTCGGGTGAGAATGTGTCGAGTGGGCGGAAGAGTGGGTCTGGGGTGGGCAGCACCCAGGAAAGCCACAGAGATCATCCAGGGACAGAAAAGATCAGGAATAGGGACTGGATTTGAGGGCTGGAGAAGCAGGAAAGAAAAGAGCAGGAAGAGGCAGTCAGAAGTGCTGGGGGCTTTGCGCAATAGGGACCCAAAGGCAAGGGCCTGGACAGAAGGCCTCACAGAGGTAGCAGAAGCCCTGGGAGACCCGCCGGGCAGACCCACGGCCCCTTGGTCCTAATGGTGCAGCTGCTCCCAGCTTAGAGGTACCTGAGCTGTGCTTTGCGTGCTGCTCATTTAATGGGACACAGCAGGATGGCGCACGGGACCAGGTACTGTGCTGGGTATCAAAACCACCCCTAACTCATTCTGTGATACTCTAGGCCTCAATCTCCCCACCAAGAATAGGACTCTAACCCTATAGTTGTCCCCAGATTCAAAGGCAAGCCTCCATCTGGAAGGCGCTTGCCTCCATCCTCCTACCTGGCCCCTCTCCTCTCATTCTTCAGGCCTCAACTTAAACCTCACTACATTCAGGAAGCCCTCCCAGCCTTCCCCTTCCTTCTCATGCCCTCCAAGCCCAGGTTCTCTAGCTGCCAACGTGCACTAGGCCTAATCTCTCCTTCATCATCTTGGATTGTAGCTATTAGCTTAGCTGCTCCTCCCCCTGACCATGAGCTCATGGAGGGCAGAGCTCATGCCTCCTGCAGGGCTGTGCTCCCCAAGCCAAGGATGGGCCTGGTGTGGAGCTCCTACTCGCTGAATGGATGAATGAATGAAAGTGAGCTTCTGTCGTGTTGAGTTCGAGGCTCTGGAGGATGTCCAGAGAGGCAAGTGTCTGGCAGAGAATCCCACAGAGCGGGGAAACACAGGACAGGAGGGAGAGCCAGAGAGGAGATGTGACAGAACCACTGTGTCCTTAGTGTCTTCCACCCAGCTCTGAGGTTTCCTGAGGACCCCAATGAGGGAGGCGTGCTCAGAGGATTACTTCCAGGATGAGGCAGGGACCATGAGAAAGGCCAAGAAGGACTCGGTCTTGGAATCTTTAAATCTCTAAGGGGCCAATCTTGGACAAGGGAGCAGAGCAGGTGTGTAGGGCCTCAGGGACAGAGCCAGGACAGGTGACTGACAGCTTCAGGGATGCTGACTCTGGCTCCCTACGCAGAACGGTCTTCTAGAAGGCAAGAAGCAAAAGAGAAAGGGGCTGCTGTGGGAAGAGTGAACTCTTACCAATGGGTGGACATTCAAGGACCTAAGTGGGAGGAGGTGGACCAGACACAACCCTTCAGGTCCCTTCCAGCCTGGGAGTGCCAGACAGCAGCAGGATAGCCTGGCCATCCCCAGCGTCTGGGACCACAACCTAAGGAGAACTGTCCTTGTACCCCTGGCATCATTTCCAGCAGACCCTGACCACTGAGGAGTTCTGGGCTTCAGAACACTTTAACGATCTCAAGGGCTCTGAGCCTTGGTAGAAGAAATGGGGCAGTCAAAGGAGGTGTTCTGAAGGATGTTGCCTGGCCTGCCAGCAAAAACAACAAAGGTTCTAACATGCGTTTTGGAAAGTTTAGGAAGGTTTAGGAAGGTTTACTAGGTTTAGGAAGTCAAATCAGTTTCTTCACTGCAGGACTCCCCAGGGCCTCGGATATCTTAATGTGCCTTGTGAAGCTTCAAGCGAGGGAGGGTGTACGCAGCATTTCCCAAACTCTTCCTTTTTTTCTAGGCGAACCTGTGACATCTCACTTAACTAGTGACTTGCTGAACAGCTGGGGAGATGCTGGTAGAGAGGAAGAGCCCTTGGCCAGAAGACATGAGGCATAGCTCCAGCCACTCCTCTGCTAGAAACCTACCATGGGAGCTTGGGCAAGTTTCCCTCTTCTGGGCCTCAGTCTCCCCATCTGCGAAATGTACAAGCGACCCAGTGTTGAGTGCTCGGGAAAGCAAAAGCCCTATGAAGGGTGACAAACTGGTGTTACCTCTTTGTTCCCCAACCACTGAGAGGAAGATGATGAGGGGTTAGACCAAAGGTAAACAGTTTCCATTCCTCCCATACAGAGGCAGAAAGGAGGGAGACAGAGATCTTTGTATGAGGGAGGATGAGAGAGGACTCTAGATGCTGAGGGGAGAAAGCAGAGGCCACAGCCTGGAAGAGGAGGAGGAAGCTCGAGGAAGTGGCTAGAGTGTTTAGAGAAGTCCTCAAGTCCTCAGATGATGGAGGGCAAGCAGTCTTGGAAGCTGGCGTTCTTGTGGGCAGGGGGCTGTAAGAAGTGGGGGCGTGGGCCAGCTTTGGCCTTTCAGACAGTGGACACCAGAACCTGGACGTTGTGAGTTCCAGCTGTTTCCTACCCAGACAAAAGATCAGCCTAACCTGCTGGTGCCCACCTACTTCCTCTAGAAGGGCGTTCCCGCCCAGCTCGGGGACAGTGCTGTCCCTTCAGGCCCCCTGGGTGGTGGCCTCCGAGGCGCCCTCACCTCCACCAGCGGGTAGGCGATCTCATTGTAGATCTGCTCGGTGAAATGGTCCATGTAGTAGGCGCCGTCGAAGGTGAACTGTTTGGGCGGCTCGTCGGCAGCGGCCGGGTTCTGGATGAAGCACTGGCCGCGCGCGGAGTCCACCGTCACCACGGGCTGGCAGTTCAACTCCCGCTCCCGCTGGTTCATGGGACGGCAGCGCACCACCACCTTCACCGACTCCGAGGCCATGGCGCCTCGGCGGGGGTCCCCCGGGCGCGGCCCGAAGTGGGCGGCGCGGCCGGGACACCCCACCGCCGGGGTCAGGGGGCGGGGCCTGCGCTGGACGCGGGGGGCGGGGCCTCGACGCGGGGGCGGGGCCTCGGGGGAGGACGGGGACCCCTCGCCGAGCGCCCGGAGAAGAGGAGGGGCGCGGCGAGGGAGGGTGTCGCGGGCCCGCAGTCGGGGTCGCCGCCTCCTCCCGCGTCCGGGCTCGTCCGTTCCTGAGGCCCGGCCCGGGGAGGAGGCAGTGGAGGATCCGCGCTGCAGGCGCGGCCGCAGGACCCGAGCCCCGGAAACGCCCCAGCCGACCGCCGGCACGCGCGCCGCCGCGGCGTTCGCGGTTGCCGGGCAACGTCTGTGGCGTCACAGCTGGCGGCTCCCCAGCGGTCTGCGCGTTCTCCGCTTCCGGCCGCTGGGAGGGTCGCGCTAGATCCTCCCTAGCTGTTGGCTGGCCGGGGCGGTCCGCTTCGCTGGAGCGTCAGCTTTCTCCTCTAATACCCAACTGCCCAGCAATTTACTCAAAGTTGCCCAGTTAGGACAGGGAGAGATACAGCGGGCAGAGCCTCACGCGGTAGTTAGAGACCTACCGAGAAAGGCGACAGGGACCTTGCTGCCTTTATCCACACCCCTCTACTGACTCAGGGGAAGGCTGCCTCCAACAGAGCAAAGCTTCTTTCTAATGCTGCCCTCATTTTTTCTGAGACATAGGTTAAAAAACAAAACAAAATCATCTGTGAGAGCCAGTCTTTTGACCAGAGAGGTAGGTAGCCAGGCCAATACCCCCAGCTCATCCCAAGTCCCTTCAGACAGAATAGCAGCTGTCATTTCCCTGCAGGAAATAACCACCGAAGGTTTTAACAGAAGAGACATGATGTGAATAAATCTACCTACCCTGTTCCTTCAGGACATCCTAGCCCCTGAGGACAGGATCCCACTGGTCCACCAGCTGAAGGTATGGTTGGCAAACCAAGAGAGGCAAACTGGAAAAGGAACTTGACTTTCAAAGGAAAGATCTGTACTAGACAATCCGAAGAAATGCATTTTATTTGATTCAAGTCCACACAGTAAGGAGAGCTGGTTACCCAGGTGGTACCAGTTGGAACAAAGAGAAACCTGATCTGTGGTTAAGACACTGAAGCATCTACACATGTGGGTCAAAAACCTTGCCCTATGCATACCACGTGATGAATACTATGTGAAGGAATGTTAAAGTGCTTTGAGAACATTCTTAATACCTTCTCCACTCAGAGGATGTGCTAAAAAAAACCCCATCTCTCACAGAGGTAGACTTTGGCCTCAGGCTGGCCCAGTCGCCAGGTCTTAAACGCATGTCTCCAGTGCTGTAATTCCAGACACCCTAGGACACCCCATATCAACAAACCCCTCCCCTTGCCAGGGAAATGCGCAACCAGGCCTCCCATGAGGGACCATGGGTTCTGGTGGAAATGGTTGTAAACTGAGTCCCAGTTCCCCCTCCCATTCAGTGTAAACTCAGTGCCATGGTTCCAGTGAGAAGAAGCCCCAAAGGACAGCCACCTCCTACCCCTGATATCCCTTGTGATGACAGTGACATGGTCCCCAGCCCAGCCCATTTTCTGGGCAGGAGGTTGTAAGCTGGGAAGCCGAGGCCTGACCTCTTGAGGAGCTTCCCTTCTTTCTCTTCCCTCAGGGCTGCCCTCTCCCTCCCAGGAGTCAGAAATCCATCATTTTCAAGGCACAGAACAGTCACATCCCACTCCTAAGTGCGGGAGAGGGCAGCCCCCAGATTCGTGACTCGGCCTCTGCCTCAGGAATAGAAGTTCCTCCAAAGTGAACCTGTTGCCTAAGTAACTCAGGATTCATGGCCATCTTTTGAGCTTACTTATCATAAAGGGGCGGGGTGCCTGGATCTGTCAGTCCCTGCAGAGCCACTGCCTTGGGCCACAGTCATTTCGGGTACAGACCCCCCCTCCCCGCGAGCCCCACTGAGGCCCAGGCCCCTCTGGCAGGACCCACACCAGTTCCACCTTTGGATGGCCCTGCTGTGACCCACCCCCAGTGGGGCAGGCCTGGTGAGGCAGCCCCTGACAATCACAGCCAGCGCCACGTTATGGGAAGTGGGCCAGAGTCAGGTGGCTTCCCAGGCAGCCCCTAAACCCAGACTGGCCTGTACGATGAGTTGAATAGGACCCTGGTCATCCCCATACACCTGTGGCTCACCGCTGGCCCCTCCCAGTCAAACGGACAAAGGAAATGAGTATGTGTGTGTGTGGGGGGGTGTCTTGGAGGTCCTCAGGGGTGTGGGGGCAGGAATCACAATCCTATGGATTTGGCTGGAGACAAACCAGCCTTTCTAAGCAGCACAGACATTCTTTGCCCTGTTGGCTCATGTCCCTTCTACACACGTATCCACCTATGTACGAGCTTCTGGGGGGGGGCACAGCTCTCGCCCATCCTGCCCTTCTGTGCCCTCCTAAGCTTCATTCCTGTGAATGGAATTCATGGAATTCAATGGAAGACTCCCTTGATGTCAGATGCTATGAGACACAGGCTGTGCTCTGTCGGCCTGGGTGCAGCTGGGCCCAGCCACCATGCCCATCAGCTCCTCCATGTGTTCTCTGGTTCTCTCCTGGACAGGCTGGCTCACTCCTCGGTCTTTGCCTCCAGTGAGGACTCACTCCAGCCTCCCCAGTTATATCTCCCTGGTGTGCTTGGCTACCTCAGTCAGGTACTTTCAGAAGACTCCCAGTCAGGCCCTAAGGGCTGGCCTCCTTGGAAGAGGGCCACATCCCTCATGAACAAACCTTCCTGTCCTCCTGAGAAAGCTCCCCTCCGGGCGCCTGGGTGGCTCAGTGGGTTAAAGCCTCTGCCTTCGGCTCAGGTCATGATCTCAGGGTCCTGGGATCGAGGCCCAGGCATCGGGCTCTCTGTTCAGTGGGAAGCCTGCTTCCTCTTTCTCAGCCTGCCTCTCTGCCTACTTGTGATCTCTCTCTCTCTGTGAAATAAATAAAATAAAATCTTTAAAAAAAAAAAAAAAGAAAAGAAAGAAAGCTCCCCTCCTAGGAGTAAGGTGAAGCCCAGAGACAAGCATCCAAAGCAAGTGAATGGAAGCCTGGAGCTCCACCGGCCCCTCCTATAATCTGGGCAGGCCACATGTCTCTTGAGAAGCCATCAGTGATCCCCAGGGCTCCCCCTACCACAGGCAGTGAAGTGATGGAAGACTGGTCCAAGGGGCAGAGTTACTGGATGGAACTGGGAACCAGCAGGGCAGCAGAAGGGCAGAGCGGCCTGTTGAGGCCCACAAGCCAGGGTGAGGTGGGGCCAGGGGGCTCGCCTCCTAGCCCAAGCCCTGCAGCTCTGCCTCGGACTTGGCGTGGCCAAGGGGCCGCAGTGTCCGGGGTGGTCGGCCCTCGGGCCTGCAGTCCTGCTCTTCGTAGCTGGGGTTCAGACGGCCCATGTCGAGGGAGCAGAAGAGGCTGCGCTCGGTCCCAGCGTGGTGCTCCACCAGGGCCTCCAGGCTGCCAAACTCGGCAGGCAGGTGCTAGGGTGGAAAGGGCTGCAGCTCCAGCTTCCCCTCGCTCACCGCTGGGCTCTGGGCACCCACCACCCCCTCACAAGGGCTTCTGCCCCGCTTCAGAAGGGAGGAAGTTCAACCTAAGAGAGGTCACCGTCCTGCTCACGGCAGAGCCAGACGCTGTCTTCTCTCTTTCTCTCTTGCCAGCCTGGACAGGACTGAGCCATTCAGCTTGTAACAAGCACGCACATCCAGTCCCTGGAAACCTGTGGTCAGGCCGAGACTCCAGACCTGGAAGCCTGAAGGCTGGGTGAGGTTAGGCCAGCGCTTGCCCTCTCTGAGTCAGTTTCCAGCTTCACTAAAGGCTGGGCTAGGGAGTGAGAAAGCCACTTAAAAAACTGGGATTCCTATAGCAATGGGAGTCACGATCCGAGCCCAAGGCTCTGGGGGTGCCTAGGTAGCTCCCGCCGTTTAGCGTCTGCCTTCGGCTCAGATCATGATCTCAGAGTCCTGGGATCAAGCCCAGCCCGTGGCTCCCTGCTTAGTGGGGAGCCTGCTTCTCCCTCTCCCTCTGCTGCTCCCCCTGCTCATGCTTGCCCTGTCTCCATCAAATAACTAAATAAAATCTTCATAGAAAAAAAAAAGCCCCCTCTGGAGGCCCGAGGGCGAGGCCAACAGGGCCCATGACAGACAAGATGGGAGAATTAGTGAAATAAAGGGAGTGGCCAGAGAGAGCCAGTGGGGTACTGTGAGGAGGCGCCTGGGCCGCAGGTTTAGGGAGGGCGGGGCTGGAGGGGCGGGGCCGGGCCGGGCCGGGGCGGGGCCGGGGCGGAGAAGGCGGTCCGCACGCTCACCTCCACGCAGTAGCGGCCCAGGTGGTTCCGGAAGACCTGGTGCGGCACCACACCGCACTGTGTCCGCACGGACAGGCACCACTGGCCGCTGGCGCCGGGCTCGGGCCAGAGCAGGAAGGCCCCAAGCACGTCTCTCCGCAGCAGGGCGAGGGCGCTGGGCCTGGGAGGGCAGCGGGGAGAGGCTGAGGACGGGACCCGGGCCGTGGCAGAACCGGAAACGGTGCCTGCCCCCAGAGTAGGCCCTCCGCCAAGGGGAGCTTTCAGACTTCCTTCTTAAGAGGCGTCTAAGGGGTCCCTGACTGCTGACCCAACCCGGGGAGTTTCGAAGAGGTCAGGAAGCAGCTGCCCTGTGACAGGCGAGGTGCTGAGAGCTTTCCCTGAAGGACCCCATTTGATCCTCTCCACAGGCCAGTGATTATCCCCATTTCACACCTGAGAAAACGAGCCCCATGGGAGAAATCCCTGGCCCCAGGGGCCACCAAGGTCAGGACGGCTCTGCCCTTGTACCTACCAGAGGGTGCACACCTCAGGGCCCCGGGGAGCCCACAGTCCGTTCCTCTGCCCAACCCGTGGGGCTGTCGGCCCAGCCAGGCCAGCCCTCCCCGCCTACCTGGAGATGCCAGCAAAGGCCCAGATGTTTTCCGTCAGGCTGCCCTCGCTCTCCACCAGGCACGAGGGGCCACCAGGGCCCCGAGGCCACGCCTCCCACGCGGCAGGAACTGTGGAGACCACCCAGGTGTCAGAAGGAGAGACGCTGCCCACCACTACAGACCCCATTCCCGCCCAGTGCAGAGAGACGTCCGCCCACGCGCACCAGCTCCCCAGCTGGAGCATATCCATAGCTGTCCCATCATCTGTGCAAGTCCCCGGGCCTGCAGACCTGGCTGCACACTCAGGTGGACACAGGCAGATGCACACACAGGGCGCTCCCAGACCTGCACCCCTGCACCCAGCGGCAGGTGAGCCCCTGCGACTCACAGGCCTCCCGAGCGGACAGCTGCAGCTGAGTCTCGTAGGTGCAGCCGCGGTAAGCCCCAGAGCGGATCACCTTGCTGCGAATGGCCTTCTTGCGCACCAGCGTGGGCGAGCAGTAAGGATTCCCCAGGCGGGCATGGCGGGCCCCCCCTCGGCCTTCTGACTCCAGCAGCTCCTTCTAAGGCACCAAGAGGGGCCCACAGGGGCCAGCCGACTCAGGCCCCTGTCCGGTCAGGCAAAGCCCCTTCCCGCTGCTGTGCTGCGTGCCCCTCCCATAACCCTCAAACCCTCACCCAGTTCCCTTGTCCACTGCCCATGCCGCGGCTAGGGTGCTGCGTACCCCACTACCCACAGGTCCCTCTGCTGGCAGCCGCCGGAAGGACACCAGTGCGTGCACATTCTGTGACAGCTGGTCGCGGCTGAAGGGTTCCCGTACTAGGCCAGGGGGGCCCCCAGGGCTGGACAGCGGCTTCAGGGGCGTGTCCCCTGCAGACCCCAGGCAGGGCTCAGGCTGTGCCCGCTGCTCTGGGTGCTGCAAGAGGTAAGCGAGCTGGAAGGAACGGCAGAGCAGCAGGTGCAGGATCTGGACCTAGAAAGGAGGAAGGGGTTGGCTCAGGTGGAATGGGTTTCCTGGAGAAGTCCTTAGACATTAGCCCACTCACTATTAATGTGTGTGGCCCCTCAGCTTGGGATCCTCTTCCCATTCTTCCTGGGAAAACTCCCACTCATCCCTCAAAACTTCACCACCACGCAGTCCCCCTACCAGCTTCCTTTGTTCATTTAACAAATCCTGAGCATCTGCTTTGCTCCAGATGTCCTGCTTGGAGCTGGGAATACCTAGGCTAAATGCACTCCTGCCCTGAGGTTGAGTACCCCGCCCCAGGTCCACTCCCTTTTAGAGCAGTGGCCATGAGCCCAGGCCCCCCAAGCCCAGCTCTATCACTTAGGGACTGCTGTGTGACTCTGGGCAGAGCATGGCACCTCCATGCCTCAGTTTTCCTATCCCCACTTTCCTGTGCTCCTTTTGTGAAGTGGAGCACAGAGGGCCCCCAGCATAAGCCCAGTGCTCTGGGACCAGTCGTCCTACCACCCACACACATTATCCAGCCCCAAATGTTGGAACTGTGAGCTTCGGCAGGTCAAGGGCAGTGTCTCAGCCACATGTCCTTCCAGGAGCCCACAGAGAGCTTGAGATTCAGGAGTGACGGCAAATGTTGCCGAGTGGCACCAAGACCAGCCCCTGTGCGGCCACACAGTCGGCTGCCACGGTGCTGCTGTTCATGGTGGTCGTACTGGCTTTGGCTCCTGGGATCTACCCACTCACCCACTAGCCCCTCAGGGCCACGCACCAGAGCAGTTCAAGATCTGGCCCCAGTTTCTGCTCTCAAAGAATTCCAATGTCTGTGATTAGAGACAGACCAACGATAGAGTGTGGTTCATGTCCCGCGGCCTCAGAAGGAAGAGTGGTCCAGAGGACTCAACGTAGGCTTCAGAGTCACATGGGCTGCACTTGAAGGGCAAGCTGGAATTTGCCAGAAGGGGAAGGGGATGCCAGGCCGAGAGACAGCATGACCATCAGTGTGACCATCAGACCGACCATCAGACAGTGTGACCATCCAATTTCTAAGCACAGGGCCTGATCCCCATATCCTGGCCCCAGGAAAGCTGAGGACACTAACCTGCTTTTGTGGAGTTCTCAGTGGGCAGAGACACAGAAGGAGCCGGTGTGGAAAGGACTGGCTGCCTGGAAGGGACCCTGGCCAGCTTAGCTGAGCCCTCCGAGGCCTTGGTGCCCGGAGCTTGTGCTGATGCATGGCACCAACCCTGGCCCCGGCGGTGGCTCCCCTGCCCCGGGCCCCAGATACCTCTCCAGGCTGGCTGCCCACAAAGAGGTGGCAGAAGAGTTTGCTGGCTGGGCTCTGGGGGTTTCGGGCCAGGAAGGCAAACTGGCAGTCGGCTGGACACCAGGTAGAGTAGAGGATGCGCCGCAGAGCATGAGCCATCAGGAGCACCTGGGGAGAAGTGGGCGGGACGGCCATCGTCAGACCCACCAAGTGGCCTCTAGTGCGGCCCAGTGGGTGCCCATCCTGTGGGCCCTACACGCCTGCTGGCTGGCCTCCAGGGCCTGCTCTCCAGCCTCGGAATCCAGCTTAGCCCACCCCCCTGCCCCCCGGCTCCTGGGGGCAGAACTCATTCCCCCTTCAGGCCTGCCCAAACCCTGCTTCAGATGGGAACCCTCATCCTTCACGTGACCTCCCAGCTCGGTCCCTTGCTCCCCAATACCAACCTACTGACTGGGATCATCCCCCCCCCCGCCCCTACCCTGCACGCCTGTGTTATGGAGCTGAGTGGCAAAGTGCTCACGGCCTGCAGGGGCAGGGAGAAAGGCAGCGGCAGCGGGCCCTGGGGTGCACATCTGGTCGCTGGAGTCAGAGACCACCCCTCTCTGGGTGACTTGGGCAGGTAAGCACAGCTCTCTGAGCCTGTGTGACACTTATTAAGTGGGGATGATGCCTCCTCTGATGGAGTTGCTGGGGGGAGGCAGTGAGATCTCATGCCACATGCCCAGGACCTGACCCCAAGGCCTCCGGGACGCATAGCTCTGGGACATGGTTCACAGCAGGAGACCGGCCCCGGGGCTGTGGGGTGCACAGGCTGGTACAAGCTTAGTGCTCAACACACACTGGCTTGCCACAGAACGGGAAAGACCAGAGATCAGGCAGGCACTTCCGACTGGCCTCCACCCCGAGTCTGGCCCCAGCCCTCAGGCAGGCCTGCCCAGAGGCCCAGGGCCCGCAAAGAGCTGCGGCCAGTGATCCTGACCCTCAGACCAGGAGGTAGCACCTGGAGCTTTCGGAGGGCCAGAGCTGGGGGGTGAGAAGCCGTTGCCAGGGCTCGCCTTGAGGGCCAGGCCCTTGGAGAGAGGATGCCCAAAGGCCCAGAGCAGGCTGGGGAGGCAGGTGGCGCCGGGCTGGGGCCATTCTGAGGGAGGAGTACACCAGTCCCGTCCAGTCCTCACCTGCACCCACACAGGCTCCTACCTCACCCTCCCCGCTGTAGATCTTGAGGCCCTGAAGGCTGAATTTCAGGATGACGGCCCGGCGTCGGGGACAGTCCTAGGTGGGAGAGAGTTGGTTGGGGGCGGGCATTGCCTTCCAGGCCCTGCGCTGCCTCAGGACCAGTCCCTCCAGGCTGCTGGGTCAACTTCTCCCCGGCTGCCAAGGGACTGGGCCCTGGAGAGTGGACTCCCCAGGAGCTGCAGTGTGGATGGGGCCTGGCAGACCACCCCCCAGCCAGGGTCTTAGCTGGCCACATTATGACCATCCCCCACATCTCCCACTGTGCCTTCCACCCACAGGAGGCAGGTCATGACTGCCCAAGGGAAGCGGTCCTGGGGGATAAGGGACACAGCTTCAGGAGCCTGGGTGTGGCCCTCTCTGGGCCCACTTCGCAGAATGACTTTGGTCCTGCCCCTCCCTAGGCCTCTCCTGCCCCATCTCTATGATTGGGGGGTTGGGTCAGATGGCCGCAGGGGCCATTCCTGCCTGACCTTCCCAGGCTGTGTTCCCTGCCGGGGACAAGCACGTACCTGCCCTGGCTCCCTACCTTGAGTGCCCACAGCTGCTGTTGCACGAGCCACACGCTCTCCTGAGTGTCCAGGTCATCCACGGGGAAGGAGCCCACGTACTGCTTGGGGGCATAGTGAGGGAGGGATGGAGGCAGGGCAGGCAGCACCATGGCTCCTGATCCCATCCTCCAGATTCCAACCCCCCCAGACACACTCTGCTCTGTCAGTAAGCTGTGGACAGTGACAGAGCACTGGACTGGGAGTCTAGCAGGCCCTGCTGCCTTCCCAGCAGGTGGCCTTGATCAAGCCTCTCTGCCGCTTTGAGGCCCCATCTCCTCATCTGCGCGGGCACAGGCACACACATTCTAGAGTCTGGGTTCGGGAGGGAAGACAGCAATAGCTCCTCCCCACCCCCCAGGACCTGCACTCAGTCCCCGCCCACCAGAGCACACCCCGTGGGGGCCGCCCCACCCACCTGGGCGAACTTGGTGATGCACCTGGGCCGGTGAGGGGCAGGACCGCAGTCTGAGGCCCTCCGGCCCCCTGCCCCGGCCCTCTGCATGGCCCCCAGGGTGCCCAGCTTCAAGCTCCGCGGGAGAAGAGGCTGCAAAGGGCAGGGGAGAAAGGATGGCTCCCGGAAACTCGAGCCACACTGCTCCCCCTCAGAGGCCAGTGAGCTCCTTCGCCCAGCGAATCCTTCCAGGGCACTGGGAACACAGCAAATAAACAGTCCAGAAGAAAATGACAGACTCCCTCCTGCCTTCAGGGAGCCTACAGGCTTGTGTGGAAGAAAGACACTGAACGGATCAATCAGTAAGATATGGAATATGCTAGAGATGGTGAAAGAGGAGAGAGGAGGCGGGGAAATGCAGCCTGGGGGCTGCTGCAGTGGGGGAGGCCTCACTGAGGAGTGAGCTTGGGGGAAAGAACTGAAGGCAGATGTGGGGAAGGCAACCTGTGCCTTCTGGCCTGGGTCTGCCCCGAGGTGGAAGTAGGGGCGAGGGCCATGTAAACAGCCTGTACAAAGTGCCAGGGGAAGGCACCACCTGAGAGGAGGGGATGACAGCTGCCAGTCTGCAGAGGCACAGAGGGGAAAGCAGCTGAGCCCCTGGGTAGATCTTACCAGAAGAGTGGGCCAGAGCCAGGCTGGGATCCACCTTAAATATCACCCCCAAAGGAATTTAGGCTGTGCTCTGTGGGCAGTGGGGGGCCAGCAGGCTCCAGGGCAAGAGCTCTGTGACTTATGGGAGTGGCCCATGAGCTGGATGGCCTGAGCTGCTGAGGCTAGGGACATGCTCCACAGGTCCTGGCTCATTCAGCCTGCCTGACTAAGCCCCTAGGGAGGCTGAGGAGCCTTTGCCCCCCAACCCAGTCCAGGTTTTGGTCTTTCGTGGAGCCCCTTTCCCAGGTCCATAGTGCAGGAGAGAAGGAAACCTCCTGTACTAGACTGCCCTCCCCATTAGAGCTCATGACCACAGCTGGTGCACAGTGAACACGGAATCAAGGCATCTTGAGAAAGAATGGCTGATTGCCTCTGCCTGGGTCCCCCATGACTCAGCTCCCTGAATCCTTCCTGGAGCCAACTCAGACCCCACCTCCATCCCCCATCCTCCCTGGCTAATCACCAGACTACTTGAAATCACTGCACCTAGGATCAGAGAAATCTGGGTCCAAATGCTGTGTGACCTTGGGCAAACAGCCCTACCACTCTGAGCCTCCATGCCCTCATCCCCAAACCTGGGATCATGTGATGACTCTAGAAGTGAATGGAGAAGGCACCCACCATGATCCCAGCTGGGCCTGGAGGGACGCTTAACAGGTACACGGAGGGTGGGGAGACCCCAAAGCCTGCTGTTTAGGAGGGAGTTTGGGAGGACAGCCAGGTCTGACCACTTTCAGGGCCCTCCTTACACTGAAAGACAGGAAGACCTCCCGGTCAATGAGAGTAAGGCAAGGAGAGAGGCCTGCCTGGGAGCCAGGATTCCTCCAGGAGAAAGCAGGTATTAGGGTGCTGGGCAGGAAATGGGTGTGTCCTGGGTGTGCTCAACCCGCCTTCCTGCAGGTGCTCAGTAACTGACACTCCCAGCATCAAGAGCCCAGGAAGGGCCCCAACCTCTGCCTCCCCAGACCTTCAGCCCCAGGCTCAGCCCGGTGGGGGCGGCAGCAGCCCGTTCTGGGAGCAACCCCCCCTCCCCCCCCCCCCCCCCCCCCCCCCCCCCCCCCCCCCCCCCCCCCCCCCCCCCCCCCCGCTTCACCTTCATGCCAGAAGAGCCAGAAATAAAGGCTGCGTGGTCCCCTGGCCACCCTCCTGGTTCCTCCGTCCTGTACCCTCCTGCTTTTCTAGCCTCACACACTCCACTTTTTGATCCTGATCGTTGTTCACGTCTTGTCTATTACCTATTGTCCATTTTATATTTTTTAAAATTTATTTTTAGTTGTTTTATCCATTTTATGTTTAAATACAACAAAGTTCGATGTGTAACAGGCACAAAAGCTATGTGGTCGCTGTTCTAGGCGTGGAGATGGGGCTTCCAGTGAACTCGCCTTTGGACGTCATTATCACATTATGGGCTGGGGTGCCCGAGACCCGCAGGTGGAGGCAGAGACCAAACCACAAATGGGGCAGAAGGAAGAGAGGGAAAGAGGAGAGGATGAAAGGCAGGCAGTCAGCGGACGTGGGGACAGAGAAGCGAAGACAGAATAATAGATAAGGTGGGAGGGAGAGATGAGGAGCACATTTCCCATCCTGCCTGTGCTGACACAGCCTCTCAGGCACTAAGAGTGTTAAGACAGCAAAGAGCCACACGGGTCCTCAGGGACACTCACGTTCACTTTCACACATGCCGAGACAGCTGGGTCTAGGGCTGTGAACCCCCTCCTCCTTCCACATCCAGAGAGGCAGCTTTCTTGGGGTCCAGACAGTTGGGGTGGGGAGCACTCCCATCACCTGATCCTTTACCCAGGAAACTGGCAGTTTCTCTCTTCCTCTCCCTCCCTCCCAGTGCACATCAGCCCCAGGCTTGGATCTCAAGTCTGCCCAAGGAACAAGTGAGGGCACCAGACACCCTAGCCCCAGAAACAGACCTGCTTACTCATTCTGGGCACAAACACCCATTTATCTTTTTGGAATACACTTGTTTTTCCAAGGTTTTACACAGGAACATGGCTGGCCTAGCACCTTTCTAGAGGGACACCTTTGGAATGAGGCTAGGGCTCTTCTTTTGCTCCTCTGAGAATTTCTAGGTCATTCTGCTTAGAAATAGGGTACTGAATGGGTTGACTTGCCTCTACAGTCAAAAATAGGAGCCCTCTAATGCACTGTACCATAGCTGAGTTGAGTCATGGGGGGCGGGGATTACCTTTACAGCATTTTGGGAGGCCACTCAGCCTGGACTCTGGGCTTAGCAAAGGGTAGCTCAGAGCGGTGAAGCCACTTGCCCAAGGTCATACAGCATTAGGGAGAGTTGGGGAGCAAACCTGGGTCTCTGAGTGCTTTCCCTAGGTCATGGCAGTGTCCTTCTGCTCAGACTCCTCCAAGTAAGCAGGATGTCCATCATGGGATCCTGCTGAGTCCCTGTTTATCCAGATGCCAGGAACACCTCAGCTGCTGTGGGCTGATCTTATCAGCAAAACAGCTGCTTTCAGTCTGACTGGTGTCCTCGACCCGTCTCCCCCCGCCCCGGGCCCAGATGGTCTGGGGCTGCCAGAGCCTCTGGTTACCTGCCCCATCTTCACTATCTTTGGCTCAGCCCCACAGAAGAGCCTCCCCCCACCCCACCCACCTCCAGACACACTCCTTCTGCCCTAGGCCACCAAGTGGGAGGGGACTGGACCAAGCAGCCAGAGTTCAACATCATGGATTGTGAGGTCCACAAGACCTCTCAGCCTGCATTCCTCACCTATAAAGTGGGGAAAAGTGGGGACAGTAATAGCAGCTGTGCCCCTGGGGTTGTCCATTTATCTGCTCCTTCTGACAATATTCCAAGTGTCAACTATGTGCCAGGTGAACAAAGCAAAGTCTCAGGCCTTGCGGAGCGTCCAAGCAGGGTTGGGGGGACGGTACTGGAAATCAACATTCCAGGGGGGCTTAAGTGATTTGAAGAAAATATAGTAGGGTGAGGAGGATATGTGATGTGGGAGGGCGGGAGTAGGTGGTGGACGATGGTCTCTTCGAAAGATGACAGGGGGCGAAAAGTGCTGTTTTCAGGATTAAGTGGGGCCCAAGGACCGCCGGACCAGCGCCCGGGCGGCACTGAGCGCTCCCCCGCGTGGGTCATTAGTCCTGCTGTTATTGTCACTCCTGTGGAGTGCGGCTAGGGCTCTGGGCTGACAGTCTCCGGCCCGGGGCAGAGGAACTCCCCGGACCGACCGAGGGGCGAGCGGAGGGACGGTGGAGGTGACGGCGGAGGTGTTGGACGGCGACCGTGACGGTGATAGAAGGAAGCGGCCGAGATGCTCCTCCCCACTCGAGACCTCCTCCCACCTCTGCGTCGAGGCCGGGGGGAGCCGAGCCCCACTCCCGGCGATCCGCCCGCCCCGGCCCCTGACCCGCTCCCCCGCGCTCACTCACCGCGGCCGCCGTGCCTCGAAGTCCCGTCGCCGCAGCTCCGCGCTGCACCCCCCGCGCGCCCTGCGCGTCTCCGCCGCCCGCCCCCCGGCGCCCCCCGCCCGCGCGCCCCCCACGTGGCCGCGGGAACCAGCACCCCGTATCACCTGGCGGCGGCGCCCAGCCTTGGCCCGCCAATCGGCGCCCGCGGAGCGGCTCCGATCCGGCGCGCCGCCCAATCAGCGGCCGCGAGGGGCCCTGGCACCGCCCCCGCTGCTCGCGCCCCGGCGCTCCGCCTTAAAGGGCCTGAGGGGTCGTTCCCGCCCAGCGCCCGCCTCTCCTCCCGGGTAGAGGAGTCTGAGTGCCCAGGGCCTCGCTGAAGGTTCACTCTTTGAGGAGACATTCCCTTCCTGCCCCCTGGCTAGCTCCTCCTCCAAGCGGCGGCTCCAGCAGCTCCTCCTCCGGGAAGCCATCCTAGATCACCAGTGACTCCTCCACCCCCCTGCAGAGCCCTCGCGACTCTCTGGTCACCCCACTCCTCTTACTAGAGTGCAGGCGGCACTGATCAGGAGGGGCCTCCAACTCCAGTGCACAGGACAGGGCCTGGTTCGTTCAATGATTGTCATCTCGAGTGAGTGAATGTGCTCAGAACCCGGCCTCCGGGGCACCCGGATCAGTCTCACCTTTCCTCCCCTCGGCCTCTGATGGTAGTGGGTATCCTCTTCCTCTTCCTCTTCCCGCCCCGTCGCCCAGCTCCGCGTGAACGTCGGCCCCTACACTGGGGTGGTGACCCTGTCCTTCGGGTTGCTCAGAAATCCACTTGGTTGGGGGGGGGGGCGGGGGGAACCTGGTGTGCAGACCCAGCTCGAGCGTCAGCTACAGCTTTGAACTGGAAAACGCTTTTATTCCCATCAGGCCAGGCACCTTGTAAGTGTCAAAAAAATACGCTGCAAACCCTATTCATCCCAGTCTTTGATGTAAGGGAAGTGTGAGTTCTTCAGAAGAAACACCCGAAATTGCGCACGCGCCACTCCTCAGCGAAAAAGACACGGGGGCTCAGGTCCAATGGCGAGGGGCGCTGACTGAGGTGGGCAAGGCAGAGAAGCAAGGTCTAGAGCTGAGGGCCTCAGGTGGATTCCAGAAGGAGGCTGGTTTGAGCCACGCCTGTCTGTGTCCCCCAGAGCGTCTATCCGCATACCCTTCCAGAGGCAGCGTTGGGGTGTAATGGTTGGAGAGGCTTGGTCCCAAATTTGGGCACGTTGTCTTACTAGATGTGGGGCCTTGGGAAAACACCTTAATCACTTTAATCCTCGGTGCCTCGTCTGTAAGCGTTACTAACACCTGAATCAGAGCAACGTCAGGACTCCAATGAGTTACATGGGCGAAGTGCTTCGCACAGTGCCTGACACACAGTGAGACTACTCTGCCCCTCTTGTGCATGCTCTCTCTCAAATAAGTAAGTAAAGTCTTTAGATTTTTTTTTTTAAATAAAGATTATTTGAGAGAGCTGAGGGGGTGGAGGGTTAGAGGGAGAGTCTCAAGCAGACTGTACTGAATGTGGAGCTCAGCACGTGGATTTTATTTATTTATTTATTTTTAAAGATTTCATTTATTTATTTGACAGAGAGACAGCAAGAGAGGGAACACAGCCAGAGGAGAGGGAGAAGCAGGCTACCTACTGAGTGGGGAACCCAATGTGGGGCTCAATCCCAGGACCCTGAGATCATGACCTGAGCTAAAGGCAGATGCTTAATGACTGAGCCACCCAGGCGCCCCTCCTCATGTGAATTTTAAATAGAGGATTTGCCAATTACTAAATTTGCAGTCCCACTTTGACTATTGACTATACGGAGAAGGCAACATTGGTCACAGTTGTATTAACTACCAGCTCTAACAAGCTTCTGATGCATACAATTAATTCTGAGCATACACTTTTAAGAATAGGGATGGGGGACGACTGGGTCACTCAGCTGGTTCAGAGCCTGCCTTCAGCTCAGGTCATAATCCCAGGGTCCTGGGATAGGGTCCCCGCGCATGCTCCCTGCTCTACAGTTACCCCTGCTTGTGCTTCCTCCCTCTCCCTCTCTCTCTCTCTCTGACAAATAAATAAATAAATAAAATTTTTAAAAAATAAATATATAAATGAGGAACCGGAATTTGTTTCAGGTCAGAATGAAAAAAGATCAAGGAATTAAAATCAGATGGTGAAACAGGCAAATCAGAAAAATTCTGCTTTCTAAACCTTCCTCAGGGTAAGGGGACAGGTCAAAGTCTCAGTGGCAGGCACTGGGCTAGGTCATAGAGATACTGAGATTTTAAGCAAAAAAATCACAGAGCTAGAAAGATAATGTGCAAAAGATATGTTACATTGGCTCCTGATCACTGAGGATCCCCTTTTTATTGGTCTTCATTCCTACCCAGGGATACAATGATTCAAAACCATTAAATGCATTTATACATTTGAAGTTCATTCATTCCTTTTTATTTATATATCAAAGTGATATAACAGCTCATCTGAGCAATTCCCTCAGGTTACCAAATTCAGTTGATCTAATTCCACTAGAAGCACAGAAACTCCAGGCTTCTATGGTGCACACAGCCTTAGTAAAGTTAGGTTAGATGTAAAGGCTGATGTTTGCATCAAAGGAAGCAGATGCCGGCGGGGGTCAGCCACCTCCGGGGAAGTCAACCTAATTCCACTCAGGATGGCAGCATGAGCCAGTCCACCCCATGTCTCTAATCCTACATTCATGACCACACAACCCCCCAGAGCCATCAGGGTGGAACTCCAACCATTGGATTCATGACTCACTTTTGCAGGAAGCCCAAAGGAATGATCTATATTCAGCAGACAAAGAAGTGACAAAAAAGGCAAGCTGGGGTGCTGGGTTCATGAGCCCTGAACATGTTAGGGCGCATGGCTGGGCCGCGGTTATTTCCTGACAAATCATTGGCATGGACTGAACTACGGGTGTGAGCTTGCTCTCACAATCTCCCCTTTTCTCTAAAATCCTAGGATCTCATATTGGAGCTGCCAGCAGATGAATGTGAGTGGAAAGTAACATCACCTCATTTCGAATCTGATCGCCGAGGTGGTGAGCCTGCGCAGGCCTGGGCCCAGGGGCTCCTCCACATCTAGCGTTCACAGTGCAAGCTCCCAGCTGTTTGCTCGGTACACCTCCCCATGCTAATAGCTACTTTCAACCTTGAGCACCATTAATTCTGTTCTCTAAGGTGGGTCCTAACTGGCTGTCCCTACAACTTATCCCCAATATTGCACCCTCCCAAAGTGACCTAGAACACAAATTAAACAACAGAAAACCAACCAACCCAGAGATGTGTTATGGGTTGAACTGCATCCCCTCTCTTAACCCCCCATTATTCAAGTCCTAACCCCTACTGCCTAAGAATAGGACTGTGATTCAAAGAAGGAGTCCATAAAGAGGTAAATTAAAATGAGGTCATTAGGGTGGGCACTGATCCGTATCACAGGAGTGGGTCCCTCTAAGAAGAGGTGATTCAGACACAGACACATGTAGAGGTGAGACGAGGTGAAGACATAGGAAGGCAGCCATCCCTAAGCTGAGGAAAAGGGCTGGAGCAGATCTTCCCTTGGCTCTCAGAAAGAACTAGCCCTGTTGACACTTTCAACTTGGGCTTCTAGATGACAGAACTGTGGGACGAGCTGTTTAAGCAACCCTGTCTGTGCTACTTTGTGATAGCAGCCCAAGCCGACTTAATACCATGATTAAAATAAGATTCCTTTCCACCCATTCAAAACATGGAGGACACAACACTATGAGGCCAGATCCCTCTTCCCATGTATTCTGGCTTGGCAAAGTGTGGAGGCTATGGCATCAGAGAAACGTGATCACTTTCCCAGTTGGGAACCGGAAGATTGAGGGCCTTGCCTGAGTTCCAAATGGGACACAGACTGTAGGCACCTGTCAGGGCTCACGGTTCGGGGAGTGCTTCTGCTTCTGGGGGAGAGGGAAAGGGCATGCCCCCCGAGGGTCATCTGTGAGAGCCCAGAGCTGCTGCTGCCGCTTTATTTCTAGGAATCTTGTTTTTGTTTTTGTTTTAAAGATTTTATTTATTTGACAGAGAGAAACACAGCCAGAGAAGGAACACAAGCAGGGGGAGTGAGAGAGGGAGAAGCAGGCTTCTCGCAGAGCAGGGAGCCCGATGTGGAACTCGATCCCAGATCTCCGGGATCATGCCCTGAGCCGAAGGCAGTTGCTTAACCAACTGAGCCACCCAGGCGTCCCTAGGAATCTTGTTTTATTAACTAGTGTGAACTTTGCCCTTCCTTCTCTTTGAATGGCATCCCTCTCAATACTGTGGAATAAAACGGGTGCCCTAGAAATAGGCACTTTATCTTCCCACCTGTGCCCTATTTGAGCAGGGGAACAAGGAAAGGTTCCCAGTATTTTCCCAACTGAAAAGTATACGTCTGAAGAAGACCTTCCTCCAGAAACACTTGTTAGAGACTTTGCCAGAGACAGATAAAATAGAGGAGCCCAGGATATGTTTTGGAAAGGTAAAAAAAAAAAAAAGGCAGGTAGTATCAAATACTGCCTACAGTGACGGCTATGCTGAAAAATGTAAGCTGGTAATACTATTCAATGGAGCTTAAAAAAAATTGGGGTCCCCAGAAGGCTCAGTTGGAGGAGCATGTGACTCTTGACTTCTGGTCATCAGTTTGAGCCCTATGTTGAGTGGAGAGATTAATTAAATAAAACTTAAAAAAAAAAATGTGCATGGAGCAGGCAGAATTTTCCCTGAGGCTCTCTTCACCCACAGCCAGCTAAGGCCCTAGGTTTGACCCAGCTGGCAGCTGATGGCTGCCCTGGCCTCTGGTGACCACCCCCGCTTAGAGGGGACTCCTCGCTCTCAACCACCTGGCTGCCCTTCTCTCCTGCTCCCTGGCTTTTGAAACTCAAAACCTATAACCATTTCCTCTTTTCTTACTCATCATCTAATAAGCTCCTAGCAGTTTAAAAACCTAATTGCAAAATCTGCTAACCACGGCCCATGAATCTTATGGTGTGATCCTGTTGTAACTTGTGGCCGGAGGTTTCTCTCCCTGAGCTTTCAGGGTCTAAAACCGCAAGGGAGGGTGTGGCGCAGAGGTGACTGGGCATCAGGTCTACCAAGCCTGGGTTCATGTCTAACTCCATCACTTACTACACGTTCAATCTGGGGAAAATTAAATTTGCTTCTACAAATTGAGGTTCATTTCACACATCTTTGGGAATTTATTAGTAAAGGACTTGTGATAGTGTGATTACAGTACCTAGCAATAGGAAACTGCAATGAATGGTAATTTAAACAAGACTGAACTCTTGTGAAATTAGATGTTTTCAGTCATTAAAAAAAAAAGTTTTCCCTAAAATTCTAAAATGCCGTAGTAACCTTAGTGTAGTGAACTTGGTTCAATTCTTTGACACTTGATTATCTCACATTACCTTTGGGTGGTTATTCTAAAATAAACAAGAATGTGGATTCGAACACCTTTCTTTTTGTTTTTTAAAATATTTACTTATTGAAAGTGAGCGAGTGTGCACAGAGGGAGCATGAGAGGGAGAAGCAGGCTTCCCGCTGAGCAGTCTGATGCAGGACTCCATCCCAGGACCCTGAGATCATGTCCCGAGCTGAAGGCAGATGCTTAACGGACTGAGCCACCCAGGCGCCCCCAACACCTTTCTTTTTTTTTTTTTTTTTTTTTTAAAGATTTTATTTATTTATTTGACAGAGAGAAACACAGCCAGAGAGGGTACACAAGCAGAGGAGTGAGAGAGGGAGAACCAGGCTTCCCGCCGAGCAGGGATCCCATGTGGGGCTCGATCCCGGGTCTCCAGGATCATGACCTGAACCGAAGGCAGTTGCTTAGCCAACTGAGCCACCCAGGCGCCCC
>PITA01018029.1:0-41621 GCA_004023965.1 Spilogale gracilis
ACCCAGTGCTCCCCGCTTTAGGTGTCCCCAGTACCCACCACCAGGCTCTCCCATCCCTCCACCCCCCTCCCTCCAAGTCCCTCAGTTTGTTTCTGTGTTCAAAGTCTCTGTTGTTTCGTTTCCCTCCCTAGATTACCCTAGTTCCCATTTGCTTTCCTTCTGCCACTGTCCTCCAGTTTGCCCCTCATGCACCGCAAGTTTACCTACTTGTTTTATGGCTGTTCTTATAGTTCTTGTTTGTTCATTTCTTCTCTCACTCATTTCTCTCATGGTTTTCTGGCTTTCTTTAGTGTTGTACTAAAGATTTCTTTGTCTTTATTTTTTGCATACCTATTACTAATTTTTCATTTGTTATTGTTAGGTTTATATATAAAATTTACATATAGCAGACTGTCTTGATTGTTGTTTAAGTTTGCACTTATCCTTTACTCTTCTCCTCCCTACATTTTAGGTATATAGTGTCATATTCTACATCTTTTTATTTTGTGAATCCCTTAATTGATTTTTATAGGTATACTTAATTTAACTGCTTTTCTGTTTTCTACGTTATTTGCTCCAACTTATGTTCTTTCCTTTCCATTCAAAATGTCCTCTTCAATATTCCTTGCAGGGATGGTTTTGTGGTCATAAACTGCTTTGGTATTTGTTTGTCTGGGAAACCCTTTATCTCTCCTTCTATTCTGGATGATAGCCTTGCTGCATAGAGTATTCCTGGTTGCAGATTTTTATCTTTCAACACTTTAGGTATATCATGCCACTCTCTTCTGGCTTGGAAAGTTTCTGTTGAAAAATCTACTGATAGCCTTATGGGGTTTTCCTTGTATGTAACTCTAACTTTTTCTCTTGCTACTTCAAAAGTTTTCTTTATCACCACTCTTTAACATTTTAATAACTATGTGTCTTGCTGTGGTCCTCCTTGATTTGATTTTTTTGGTTGTTCTCTGTGCCTCCTGGATCAGAATTTCTGTTTTATCCCTACATTTGGGAAACTTTCAGCTATTATTTCTTCAGATAAGTGTTCCTTCCTCTTTTCTCTCTTCTCCTTCTTGCATTCCTATAATGCAAATTCTGTCATGCCTTATGCTGTCACGGAGTTCCCTCCATTTTAAAAATTATTCCTTTTTTGTCTCTCCTATTCAGCTTGACTGCTTTACATTACTCTGTCCGCAGGTCATTTATCTGTTCTTCTGCTCCCTCTAGTCTGTTTTGCACCTCTAGTATATTTTTAACTTCAGTTACTGAGTTCTTCATCCCTAATTGGTTATTTTTTTATGTTTTTTGTTTATTGTAAGTCTCACTGAGGTCTTCCACTCTTTTCTCCAGTCCAGCAAGTATCTTTATGTGCACTACCTTAAATTCTCCATCAGGCACATTACTTATCTCCATTTTGTTTAGCCCTATTGCTGCAATTTTGTCCTGTTCTTTAATTTGTGACATATTCCTCTGTCTCCTAATTTGTCTACCTCTCAGTGTCTGTTTCTCTGTGTTAGGAAAGTCAGCTACATTTTCTGTTCCTGACAGTAGTGACCTTATGGAGAAGAGTCCTGGAGTGCCCTGCAGCGCAGTTTCCTGTTCACCAGGACCTGGTACTTCAGGGGCATTGCCTATGTATGTTGCTTTGCCCTATTTTTGTGTCTGAGCCACTTTTGCTTTCAGTTCAGTTGTCTACAGTGGCTCTCCTTGCCTTTTGTGGGCAGGTTTGGTCCCTTTGGCGTTAATGGGCCACTCTGGGGCTTCCTTGAGCTTAAGTTGAGTCATACCAGGGTTTTGCAGAGATGCAGCTGCACCAAATCAATGCAGATTTTCTCTGTGTTGTCTCCTGTGTAGCTTCCATTGGTGGATGTTGCCTTTAGTCAAACCAGATATCTGCCCCAGCCCTCTAGTGTACTCACAGTTGGGAAGGTGTATGTGGTCATCTTGCCCTCTCCTAGGGCAGGAATCACTTTGAAGTGTTGCTGACCCAGGTTGGGCTGCTTGTACCCTCCCAGGCTTGTGGTACTGAAGTGGATTGGCTCTGGCCAAGGGCATATTAGGCGAGGCATATCTGTAGGAGATCTGGGGTGGGAGGATTGTGGTGTTTGCTAGGTTTGTGTGTGTGTGCTGTGAGAGGAGATCTAGAGCTGAGGCCTCCCTGGAAGGGCATGTTCTGCAGGAAAATGCAGCAGTGGAACACACGGTTAGCAAGTCAGATGTGGATTCTGGCAGGTGTCTGTGTGTTGAGGCTATATTACAGGGGAGGAACATGGTGCAAGGTCGCTCCTTTGTTCCTGGAGAATTCTGCTAAAGATACCCAGCTTTCCAGCATACATTGAGTTTAGTAAATAAATCTCCTTCCTATATCCCCCATGTGTTTTTCAAACTTCAGCTTCTATGCTGTATCTCCATGGGGCTGTTTGGATCCTCCTGGCTGTCCCAGCGCTGAGCCTGTTGAATCTTAAAGTTCCAGTTGTTAAGCCTCACTGGTTGTAAGAATTCACAAAATTAGGCCCATATGGTTTTCAAAGCCAAGTATAATGGGTAATAATTTACCCCATGCAGGTATCTTGTGCCTGGGATGCTTGGTGTGAGGGTCTGTGTCTCCCTTCTCTGGGCCTGGAGTGTCCCTCCCTCGTGCAGACAGTCCCATTAGTCCATTTGGGCTGCTGACTGTATCTCGGACTTTTCTACCCCCTTTGATGCGACTCTTCTCTACATGTAGCTATAGAGAGTCTGTTCTGGTAGTCCTCAGGTCATTTTCTGGATTATTTACACTGATGTGGGTTATCTAGTTGTATCTGTGGGATGTGGTAAGCTTCGGGTCCTTATACTCTGCCATCTTCTCTGGAGGTCAATCAATTATCTGCTTCCAATATTACTATTGACGAATAATTAATATTTCTTAATGCTTGAGGTAAAATGTCAGGAATGAAACCATAGGCATGTTACTAACTTGATACATGGCCTCGGACTTCACTTTTCTGGGGTTCCTATAGAAGACTCACACTGAATTCTAACTCAGAAGCTTGTAAGGAGGATTTGGTGTCATCAGATGTGGGAATGTGCTTAATACAAGGCCTGATACCTACTGATTTAATGCTTGTTTTAAACATATATTTTTTAAGATTTTATTTATTTGACAGAGAGATCACAAGTAGGCAGAGAGGTAGGCAGAGAAAGAGGAGGAAGCAGGCTCCCTGCTTAGCAGAGAGCCCAATGCAGGCCTCGATCCCAGGACTCTGAGATCATGACCTGAACTGAAAGCAGAGGTTTTAACCCACTGAGCTACCCAAGTGCCCTGTTTTAAACATATTTTTGACTAAAATAAATTCTATGGGGAAAAGATATTCCCAAATGTGTTTCCATTTCTCAGGCTTTAGTCAATTTTTATTTCCCCTTCCCCACTCCTTTGATTTTCTATCCTTCATTTTTTTTTTTTTCATTTTCTTAGGTAAGAGTTGCTCCAATTGTGAAACTTCCCTTTGTGTCCCCCTAAGGAATGAGCCAAGGAATGTCCTGAGGACACACCCCCACTTCTTTCCTGGCCTGTCTTGCTCATGGGCTCTCACACTGGCTTTTACATCAAGAACTTAGGCCAACACACTTCCATTAAAGCATTTCTAAATGACACTTTGTCCAGAACATCTACAGGAAATATCTGGTTGTTTCCAATCATTGCAGACATTGTTACCTATTAAGACAACTGTGTTGAGAAATTTGATGAAGAAGATAGTGCAAAGCCAGACTCCTGTTGGGTCATTTCCCAAATCAAATAGTAAAGGTGCGAGTATCTTATACTAATGATGTGATTCAGCCTGTCCTCTGGTGATTACAATAAAAACAAGAGCTCTTAGAGCTTGACCCTTTGTCTCACTTGATAAGGAGGCCACTGTGGCCCCTGAGGAATGACACAGCTGCCAACCCCAGTCAGGCCAATCGGCTTGTCTCAGCATTCTTTATACTTTTCATTCTTCTGGTCTTCATGCAGTTTGCAAAAGAACTGATTATTTAGACATGTGCTCCTGCTTTTGTAAAATATTGCCAAGGGAGAATAAAGTGCCCTTGATTCATAGCCACGCATCAGTGGGACTGCTCACAGTCAAGCCCAGGGCAAGAAGAGCCAAAGGACACCACAGAATGGAGGCCGTCCTTGATTTGATCTTCTCCTGTATCTGCTGGGGTACCCTGGGTAGGAACTGGGGAAATGTCTCACACTTGTTTATCTTTAGAGGGAAATTCTTCATCAGCAGTTCAACAAACACCTGTTACTTGCAGCCTCTTGGATGGCATTGGATTCTAGGTCTGTGACTTAAGTTTAATTCAGTGTGTTTTTCATCTCTATACCAGGGACTAAGATAAACTTTGGATAATGTAGATGAGCTAATTAGGCCTAGAGCCAGCCCCTTTGGGAGTCATACACAGAGCAGCTTACCCAGCTGTGTGGGTCACATCTCTGAGACAGTCCATTGCATCTATCCTTGTGCAGTGTAAGCCCAGCACACTGTGTTCATAAAGTCAGAGTGAACACAGTCCCCTTTCTGTTATGATAGGGCCCCTCGGGCACCATGGCTAAGTGGTATGGTAATCAGGCACACCATTGTCTTCTGAGCTGATTACTCTTTCTGCAACACTTGCTTATATGTAAACAACCCCCCAAAAGGATGTGGTATATTTCTAAGTTTTTAGAAAAACCAGTAATTCAGTTTATAAAAAATTGTTCAAGGCCAAAATATTATAAAGTCAATTAGCATTTCTAGAGTAGTTAAGGGACTGGTATTTTGCTTAATCATTTCTATAATTCATCCTAAACATAGGCCATGTAATAATTGTGGTCATGGGTATGTTAGAGTTAGTTTGAAATTTCTGATCATCCTCACTAGCATATCAGATGGTTATGTAAGTGGACCTTCAGCATTCTCCTTCCCAGAGATGACCTCTGCTGGCAAACCTCCACCTCCCTACTGGTTTTCTCCATGACAACCTCCCTGTCTCCCTGTGATATCTCCCTGGTGTTTCTATCTGGATGAAGTAGGGAGGCTGTGCATGGTTATCGATGACTCCTGGGTACAATGGGGAGTATCTCTGAATGAAAACCACACACACACACACACACACACACACACACACACACGCACTCACTTTCAGACTTTAATAAGGAAAGTAATTTGTAATTACATGATTTTTGCTTGTACCCAATTGCTACAAAATTCACAATAGCTATGATAGCATTTTATGCATTACTAACATCCAGCCTAAAGAAAAACTTGAGATATACCCAGATTAATGGGCTATGCCTTATTCTGGCTTCTTCGTCTATAGTAAGGACAACATGTGCTTCTGGGGTCTGGCTGCAGATCAGATGATGCAGGGACAAATCTGTCTAGCAACTACCTGGGATGTCCTTTGTTGGGGTTCTCAGGAGTTGTGTGGGGTTCTATGTATGAGTTCTATAATGGAATCCAGAATTGTGGTCTTTTCTGTTTCTGAAAACTAATGCAACAGATCAGGCTCAGTCTGTGAGATCTGTTATTGTCATTGGCACCCTCCTCCCTCAGCTCAACGCTGAATGTCTAGGAAGGCAGAAAGATCATGGATATCCATCAGAAAGTCAGATGATGATACCAGCTCAATATTGTTTCCTCTGCCTTGTAAAGTTTTCCTCTTATCAGGTAACACCAGCATCAGATAATGTTTATTAAGCCCCTCATGGGCCTGGTGACAGGCAGGATAATATTTCTTTGCAGTTACCTTATTGTGCTGATTTTCCAAATACACCCAACCAATTTTGTTGTGAAATTGATTTCTTTCTTGTTAACAAAATAGGTTATTTTTGCACCCATTAAAATCACAAGGTAATTGAATTTGTAATTTAAATCAAAGTGGTTCGAGAGCTGTCAAAGGCCTTGGTGTTCAGTGTCACTGCGGCGAAGAGAAATGCACCAGGTATTTCTTGGTCAAGAGCCGTCCTCCCGCGAGGGACGGCCTTGAGGCTCAGATGGGCATTCCCAGCAGATGGCACTGGCTGTGCATTTGCAGGACATAAATAAGCACTATGAATATGCATTGAACTTAGAAACAGGCATTTAATTTCCACAAAGCTATTCAATTATTCTTGGTATTTGTGAGCTGCCCTTTGCAGTTGTTCATGGTACATTATTTTTTCCCTCCAAAGTTTCCACAAATGGGTGGGTAAAAAAACCTCCTGATCCAGATAAAAAACAAGTTGTAAATTCTGGAAAAAGCTGTTTAGGTTTAAGACCTTAGCGGATTCCTCCCCACCCCAATTCCCATGAGGTAAGAAAACCATTGAATGTGAGAATGTATTAACTATTTCCACCTGGTATGTGTATTCAGATGATCCTAAATATCAGTGTGGACATCTAGGTTTTTTGCCATTCACCAGAAAGTAAGCAATAAAGTAAAAATAAATCGGTGCCATCACGTTTTCATCATTATGAGTTGCTGGATATTCTGTTAACCATTCATGTACATTGCCTTCTTTACTCATTGCACAAGCTCATGGTGTAGATACGTTCGGCCCCCCAGTCTTAGGGATGCTGGAAAGCTCACCCAAGGTCCCACGGGGTCCAGCCCAACTCAGGGAAACCTCCCACACTTGGCCACTCCGTACTTTTTTTGCTGCTAGAGGTTTGCAGGTGGTATTTTCCAAAGCCCTCTCAACTCAGCTGTCAGATTTCATCTATAGGCAGAGTTTATTTTTGAAAGAACTGAGGATACACAGGCTTAGAAAAGTCAGTCTGAAGGACAGGGAGCTGAGCGGGTCCCCATCCTGGCCAGAGCAGGGGGAACCAATTTTGGGGAAGTCAAAGAGACACAAGATACCAGCAGAACGGAACCCAAGAATACTGCTCATTTGCAAACACGAAGAATTTAGACTCTAGTGTTCAAAGGAGAGCAGCAACAACAGTTCCCTTCAAGGCAAAACCTGGTTGTGAAGGGCGCCCAGAACAGAGGTGTGATGGCCATGCATGCAACCGGATCCCTTCAGGAGGCCTGTCCAAATGCAAAGTCCCTGAGAGTGTCTGGATCTCACAGAGAAAGTTGAAAGCCACAGCTCCCACTGGCAGTGTGTTTTAGAATCATGAGCCAGGAGACTTGGGTCTGGCGCTGGCTCTGCCCACGCCATCTGGTCACAGCATGGCATGTCATGGCCATTTCAAATGTGTGCCAAATCCTGGGATGTTGTTATGAAAGGCGGGAAAGTGGAGCCACGTGTTCCCTTTTCTTATGTAGTAGTCCCTCTGGTGTGTGGGAGGGGCTTTATAAATGTTGACTCCAGAGTGACTGACTGATTAAATCTCCAGCAGAGTCTCATCCCTCCTGGGCAACAAATATAGATGTCAAATATACCTATTATACAGCTTGTTTTTAATAGAGTTTGCTTAAGGCATAAGTTATCACATTATATTTTGTATATAAGAATTATAGTCATAGAAGATGTATATGATACTGTGTAGGACCTATTAACAGAATTGGTCAAGATATAAACAACTCTATTAATAATTTATCCTGATGGAGCTCCTAACGGACTTTGTAATTCAAAACTGTACTCCATAGCTCTTTAACTGTTGCTAAAATACTCATGTATCCCTCTATTCAAAAGAAAAAATCCTAACCTATCTGGTGACAAAATCTCATTTCTCTTTTTTTTCTTTAAGATTTTATTTATTTATTTGACAGAGAGAGAGATAAAGCATGAGGACAGGGAGGGGCAGAGGGAGAAGCAGACAACCCTTTGAGCAGGGAGCCCAGTGCGGACTCAACCCCAGGACCCTGAGATCATGACCTGCAGGTAGACGCTTCACTGACTGAGTCACCCAGATTCCCTTAAAAGCTCATTTCTTAAACAGTATGAACCCAGATATATTTCTAAAGCAACCAGGAGAAAGAAGTGCTTAAATTTTTATATGCTCCATGGATTTTTATCCTATCACGAGTTTTATCTAAACCTATAAACTTCAAGACTGGTCTAAACCCTGTGTCCCAAGAATGTACTCAGTTTTGATAAAGTAACTCTCACAGTCTCCTGAAAGGAAAAAGAAAGAATTTGGTCTATGTATTTTAAATATAATACGAAATATTTATGTGTATAATTACACACACATGTAATCTCACAGTATTTCTGTTGAATGTTAATAAACCAGCCAGAGAGACTGTGCTTTAGATTTCCTTCCCTAGAAAGGGAGCTCGCTGGTACTCACTGGGGGAAGTCTCAAATATTTTCTTAGGATACATGAAATAAAGGTAGACTGCAGAAGGTTTGTAAAACAAAGGTATCTGGGAAAGTCAGGTACATTGAATTACCTCCAGAGGAGATTGTACAAGCAGGTGATTTATTTAGGATAGGAGACATATATTAGCACTATTAATTGTAGAGTAAAAGCTTGCTTGGTGATTTTAAAAGATTGTTTAAACCTCAGTCTGTAGGTGAAAGAATAATTTGGGGGCCTGAAGAGAAAGACACTCCCCAACCCCCCAACTCTTAACTCCCACTGCTGGTGGTCTCACACCTTCCTTTCTACCTGACGCAGCACATCCGTGTGCACGCAGGGACACATGCTCAGCTCCACACAGATTTGACAAATTTGGTTGCTAAATTTATGTCAAGAAAAGTAGAATTGGATCTATAACCTACAAAAGAAAAGAACTCCTTTGCAACTAATGAAATGACTGCGTGCATGTCAACCAGTGAGTGTTAGTCAGTGATCTCTGCCCTGGTTATCATAGCGGAGAGAAGTTAGGAAGAGCCTGTCCTCACAGCTACCCCCTGTCTCTGCCAGACCTCTTCAGACTCCCTTGCCCATTTGCTCAAGTCACTGTACTTATAAGGGCCTTGTCTCAGTTCTGGGGATGTCTAGACTTCTTCCTCCAGCAAACCCTCGTTCTCGTCCCCAGTTATGACTTGGGGGACCCAACCCTCCCTCGGTCTGACTGTCTCTGGCCTGGCTAGGGCTCCATCCATGGGCCTGGAGGTGTAGCTTATGACCCAGGCCTAAGGCAGCAAACATCATGATGGTTTCAGCTAGAGATGAGTCTGAGGCCCGTCCCTGCAGAGTGACCCTTGAGACTTCGGTGGGGACCCCAGCAAGGAAGGCAGGATTTCTTTTGGCCAGAAACTTTGGGAACTGGAGTCTCGCTAGCTTTTCCACCTGGTGATCCTGAAGTGAGCATACTGCTGATAGAGAACCGACAGGCAGGAAATGAGAATCAGTCCTGGGGACTTCATTTTACCTCTCGCCTGATGTCTGCCTGCAGCTTGCTGAGCTGCCTGGACCTTCCAGAATACGACCCAGTTCCCTTTGCTGTAAGTCACATTTAGCAAACAAAACTGTCCTAATTGGTGCATGCACTGAGATGTTTCCATCTTCCACCTTTTCATAGATGCCATTCCTTTCCCCTGGATCAGTGTCCCTGCAGCATCCCTGTCTTCCCTGGACATTCCCTTCCACACTTCCTGCCTGCTCCCACACATGCTTTGCTCTTGTTTTGTTTTCTTCAGCGTCCTGCTTTTTTAAACTGCAATTCTCACAATTCTAGTTAATTATACAGATCACACATCAAAGCTGAATGTATCGCCTAGCAGGGAAGAAAGTGCTGCCTTGCTCCAGCCTGAGCTTTCAGAGGGACCCTGAGAGAGATTAATATAAGACAAAGGGAGGGACAAAACACACCAGGGAAAGGCTGATTTCTAGGATCTGGGGCTCTGATCTCTTAATTTGCAATGTATGGGTCTCATGTTCAAGGTCCCCCCCTCCCCCCGTGCTAGACAGCCTGGTGTCAAGGAGGGTCTAGAGGGCTCTGTTTCTGCTGGAGGGCAGGTGACAGTCACCTATACCCTCCTGGACCTGAGGATACAATCAACATAAGACAGAACACCAGGAGCAAGCATATGGACTTATTTAATAGAAGGAGACTCATAAAGAAGGGAAGACCCAAAGAAGCAGTGAAACTCAAGTGCTTGTGCTGAGCGGATAATGAGAAGGGATTGTGGACAAGTCCAAAGCCTGGGCTGAAGGAGGTTTTGAGCCCGTCTGATGAGGTCTGTCTGGGTGGCACTGTTGGCCTCTCTCTGTCCTTCCATCTCAAATAAGGAGGACATCTCCCACCTGGGGTTTTGTCTCTGCTTCTGGGAAGAAGAAGGAGAGGGTCAGAGCAACTTTCAGTACCTGCTGCTTTTTCAAGTGCCTTTGGCTCAAGATAAATTTTATGTTAAGACTCATATTCTGGGTGAGATGTTCAGTGTCCTTCCCTGCAGAGACTGTGCCCTGTGTGTGCAATGCTCCACTAGGTGTCCTGTAACAGGACCTTCATGGCAGTCGGCTTTCTCTGCTTTGTCTCTGCCTCCCATCCCTCTGTCTGTCTGTCCATCTCTTCCTCTCCCCCAGGAAATTCATGTGAAGCCAGGAGCTTTCTCAGCCCAGCTCGTGGAGACACACTCAGGAAAAGCAACAGCCTTCCAGGTTCCTCCTGCTTTCTGGCACTGACCGCTCTGAAACATGAGCCCGTGTTCTCCACCATGAGAGGAGCGAACAGGACAAAGCAAGCAAACATCGACATGACTTTGTGCCAATGTCAGCTGTTTTGTAGAAGCGGGGAGACCCTATGGGGTGTGGACCCCTGGATTGCAGACAGATGTAAGACCAGGAACTTGAAGGTTGGAGCGGCTTTCTTGGCAGAAGACGGTCAATTCATCTTCAAAGCCTGGCTTTACAGGGAATGTAGGACACTTATGGAGAACACCCATGAACGGGTTCAGTGACCCATTTTAAGTTCATCTGGGCGGGAGTGTCTGGCTAGTTCGGTCGGTTAACTGGTCAACTCTTGGTTTCAGCTCAGGTCCTAATATCAGGCTCCTGAGATTGAGCCCCACGTCTGGCTCTGCACTAAGCAGGGAGTCTGCTTGGGATTCTTTCTACCCTCTCCCCCACTCATGCTTGCCCTCTCTCCAATAAATAAATAACATCTTAAATTCATCTGGGTTTGCCCCTGCCTGTCATCTCTTGTCCTTGTTCTCCTTGTGGAAAGAGAGTTGTCACAAGTTGAAAGGAGAACCACCACCATCTGCAGGAAGCTTTTCTCCTGATGGAGTTCGTGGACCAGAGAGTATTCACCAGAATGCTTTGGAGGAGATCAAGACAGGGTTCTGCTCTCCAGCATTTCGTGTGTTGACAAATGCATCACAATTCCTCACGTGGTGAGATCTCATACATTTACAACCACAGATAAGAAGGCCAATTGTGCTTTACTCATAGAATGCAACAGAGATATCTTTTCCTCCAGAACTTTAACCTCTTTAAGGCAGGAGGTCCCTGCATGGTCAGAGATATGTGTGAAGGGGCAGCGCGGGGGCTGCTCTGGCAGGCTTGCCTGCGATCGCCCCATGCACGCCATCTGGACACTGTCCTCTCCTGCACAATCCATGCACACACCACAGCATGAAGCTTATGGAAAAAATCACCTACTGAGAGAAGCTTGTGCAGCGGAGCCTCAGGTGATTAGCACGTGTGTGGTCCTGAGCTGGCCACCAACTCCTTGAGGCCGGAGCAATTCCGTTCTTCCCGCAGCTTGGAGGAGACCCCCTATTTTACCGGCTTTGCTGCATGATGTTAATGAGGACTCATGTAACTGCATTTAAATCACAGATGAATAGGTTCTGACCGTGTTTGCTTTACTAGTTCAGCACGTCCATCCCAAATTACTGCCTCTTGTGCTGCCTGGTCAATTACTCCTGCCTGGCCAATTACCTCTGCCAGTCCAGCTTGGCATCCTTCAGGCTCAAAGGTGGAGTGATCCATTCTTAGCTTCCTATAATGGTGTTATGAATGCTTTCCACATCTTTTACCAAATGCTTGATGCAGGCGCTATGGGAATGTCAGACTTCTTTTCTTTTGCACACGTGTTTGCTGGGACAATCACTGCTGTTTTTCAGGTATGTTTTAACCAGGACTTTCATGCAATGACTGAGAGCATGACCATCTTTCAGTAGGCTGCCAGAGTTCAGGTACATATAAATACAGATTCTGGGTTTCTTGCCCTCATTGAAACGTGTCTTTCACAGATGACCCTCTTTCAGGCCCAATGCACTATGTCCTGGGTTCACTGAGAAAAGAAATATTTGCTGCTCTTGTTTTCTCTCTCTTCAAAGCAACAGAAGCAGCAGAAGATGGAGCCCCTGACTCTGTCTTCAGATGTGGGGTTAGGGATATGAGCTGCTTCTCAGCATCAGGGAGGACCACAGGGCAGGCAAAGTGTCGAGACAAAGAAGCAAGGGAACTAGAATGGCTTAGTACCTTTGGTGTCCCATGTGAGCAACTCCAACTTCGGGTGTAGGCAGCAGGCTCCATCTTAGAAAATAAACCCGGGGAGCAACTAATCATAAGTAGCCAACAAGCCTTTCTCGAATAAGGCAACTGTGCAAGCTAGAGCCCATTTACCAACTTCTTTGCTTTGCTTCTGTGTCTTCTCTATAAAAACCTCTGCCCCACACCCACCTAGAGAGCACTTCCAAACACCTTCAGTTTTGGCATTTTCTCAAAATCTCCCAAGTTTAATGTATCTCAGTTTACCTTTTACAAAGGCAATAGCAACCGTCCAGAGAGAATCCATGCCCATGTTGGCACGTGGGAGAGGGTTATTCTTCTGGCACCTTCTGGCCACCTGTAATTTAGAGAATCAGGGCTGATATCTACACTTTTTCCATGAAGTGTGTCACATGACTTCTGTAGAACACACTCTCTCAGTCTCCCTTCATGTACTGGGTCTGTGCTAGGAGACTCAGATCCAGTCTTGACTCTGGTCCTCATTCTCCTCTCCCCCTTTTTTAAGATTTTATATATTTATTTGACAGATCACAAATAGGCAGAGAGTCAGACAGAGAAAGAGGGGGAAGCAGGCTCTCCGCTGAGCAGAAAGCCCAATGTGGGACTCGATCCTAGGACTGTGAGATCATAACCCGAGCTGAAGGCAGAGGCTTAACCCTCTGAGCCACTCAGGCACCCTGGTTCTCATTTCCCACTGGGGGCATACTTGCATAACTGACTTTTGACTATGGGCAGACTGCTTCTTTATAGTATGTCTTTTTGAGCTCTGGGGATCCCTGGAAGTTCCCAGTCACACACTGCGATTCCTCTGAAGCTGGAGAACAAACCTTTAAGCATCTTGAACACCTGGCACCATAAAACGTGTGCTCAACCCACACCTCCTGACAAAGATCAACATCTTTCCTTGAAAATTGAAAATTGTATTTTAAAAACTCTAGATTTTTGATGGTGAACATATATGACTGAGAAGAATAAATTTCTGTGTCCAGACTTGTTGAATTTTCAAAACTTTTTACATATGGAGATAAATATGTACTATAGGAATAAATAAATCTGCATGTTCAGATTTGGTTGCTTATACCCATGTTTCAGACTCTGTGACACTGATTTCAGTTCATTTCCCATCTGTCTTTCCAGGGTTATCCTTCAGAGCCCTTTCTGTGGTCTTCTTCCTCTGCCCACTTGCTATGTGTGGTATGACTGCCAATTCTCCCTTGATCTTCATCCTGTCACAATGAAAACAACCAGGCCAATTCCATCCCCACTTGTAGCTTGAATTTCTACCTCTGTGCTGAAAGCTTCTCTGTGATATCATCACCTGTTGCATCAGGCACCTAGAAATTATCCCAAGAATCTCTGTGTCTGCATGTGGGCATGTCAGGTTAACCTGTTCTCTGTTTTTTTTAACCAGAGCAATGTTTCTAAATTCAGATCTCAGAATGTCTCTTCTTGGTTTCACAGCCTGGAGGAGATCCATACTGTTGTCAGCATAAAACCCAAATCACAGAGCACGGATTACCTGGCCCCTCTGACCCGCATCTATGTCCCTCTCTCAACTCAGCCCTCTCAGACACCATGGATAATCAATGCTCTATTCATTCTAGATTGTTTTTATTTCTTTCCCTGAAATTTTTATGCTCTCTTTTACTGTTGTACTTTGGAATACTTCACCCTCATTCCCTAGGAACAATCTTTTCCTCTTAGATGACCCCGGGCTAGGTTATGTTCAAGCTAGACCTCACCTCCTCCAGGGAGCCTTTCAAGACCACCTATTTCCCCATCTCTCCAGTCTGGATGGGATGCCCCTCTTATGTCCTGATGAAACAACTGGGGATTGTGTTGATCTATTTATTTGTATGAACATCCCCCAGCCCTGCTTAATTGCTAAGTTTTTCAGAGAAAGGACCACTGATACTTGCTCATTTTTTTATCTGGAATGATCCTGAAGCCTGGATCTCAAGAAATGCTTTGTTAAGACTGAAACACTAGAGATTGTGATCCAGGCTGCAGCTGGGTTAAGTATATATATTCTATTTTAAACAGTGTTTAAAGACAAATATACTTCCCAGCCAGATTTAGGAAACATTAATGTAGCTAATGAAGGAGGGTAATCTATACATAGTACACAAAGAATTAGGGGTACAGGGAAGGTGTGTCTTCGATGGGTCTATGTAACATTCCCTGTACTTTCGAAGCAATGAAGGCACTTGCTTTGTTAAATCCAATAATTCAGACATAGTGAAGAAGTACTGTTTCTATTAAGTCCAAAATGTATTTATTAAGCACTTAGTGTCAAACACTGTGCCAGGAGGCAGAGTGTATTCTGCTCTCTCAGGAAGCTTAGAAATTAGGTAGGAATCAAGTTATTAGCACTTCCAATGACATGGGATTTAATCAGGTTCTGCTTTGAATAATCTCTCCCATTATCTGTCTGTATATCAGATGCCTCTTTCTCTACTGTTGAAAGAAGAGTAAAAACCCATTTTTCTGGGAATTCGTAGAAGATGCTTCTTGTAAAGTTTGCAGTTGCACTTGCAAGATGAGTCATGGATATGTCCAAAGTAAAGGCAAACCTACCTTGCCTGTCTTAGGTAAGTCCTCTGGAGGGATGGGGGACTCGGTTCTGGAAAAGCTCACAGATGGGGAGGGATCAGCTTTTAGGGAGAGACTTGGAGGGGGTGTTAGGACTGGAGCTAAATTTGAATGAAGTTTGTAATGAGACCTGTTTAGGGAAGGATGAGAAGGGGTAGACAGGCACAGAGCATCGTAGGAGGGGCAGCATGGATGTATTTGGGCATCAGTGTGCACATTAAGCCTGCAGCAGAGGAGAGGAGAGCAGGGTCTCAGCATAGACACATAGTGTGGTTACAGGCATGGGAGTCCCAGAGGGCGGTAAACAATTATAAGCAGGCTCTTTCAAAGAGAAGGAGAAAGAGAACATCAAAAGGATTTGTGACACACAAAATTTTGTGAAACACAAAGTTTCACTATATTATTGCAACTTTATTCACTTTCTTCAAATTCCTTAGCAAAATATTGACGCTCTCAAATTTCAATTAAAAAAATCACATACTAGAGCAACTTTCAAACTTCACTACATGATAGAAATAGGCATTTTTGGAACATGTGGCTCTTTAGCTGCTCACCTAGGAATTTGGGTTCAACTGATTTGATGTGGAGCCCACCAAATGTAGATACTAAGTTTCTTGAGGTTGAGAATGCCTGCAACAGTGAATACCCAAGGAAATTCTATGATAGGCATTGCCAAAATTCAGTGTAAACTTTCATTAGACCAAGAAAACATTTCTCTTTCAAGCTAAGAAAGTTAATCATCATTAACCTTAACAAAGGTGATTTGTTCTAAAGTTTAGTTTTAAAGCTAAGCAGACATCATCCACTATGACATGGATCGATATAAGTATTTGCAACAGTTGGCCAGCCATTTGTTTGACTTCTGCACAAACATGAAGATCTGAAAATTGAGCTACAAGCTATACTAGCAAAAGAGCAAGTGTATCTACGGAGGCTGGTTTTGTATTATAACTGGACCAAAAACCATTTCAAAGCAATAAGTCCTTTTTCTTTTCTTCTCTAACTTAAAACAGGGCTGAAATTTTTTAACATATGGTAAAAAGTATGCTTCTGGTCTTCAACTCAGAGAGCCAAACTGTAGCCGAGAGCTCATTTTTAGAACTGATTTATGGACCCCAGAAGGCCACCTGAAGAAAGACCTCTGTGGTTTGCAATGTCCTATTTTTTTTTTCTGAATTACTTTGTATCTGTTTGAGACAGTAAAAATTTTCAGCATGCGATTTTTGCATACAGATTGGGCACTGCTTTGAAACCTCTTCTCCGATGCATATTTCATGATTAGTATTCTCGAACCCCAAAACCTCTCTGGAAAAAAAGTATATTTTGTATCTTTGTGGTTTGTTTAATAAACTGGAGGTAGACCAATTAAAGGAGATGTCCCTTAATTTAGCAAGAAATACTTTTAAAAACAACATTTGGAATAACTGAAAATGGTATTGGACAACAAAACTACTAAAGGAGAAAAAGATTTAATTTTTAACTATGGACTTTTAAAAAATATTTTATTTATTTATTTGAGAGATAGAGAGAGAGTGAGTGAGAGAGCATGAGAAGGGAGAAGGTCAGAGAGGGAAGCAGACCCTTCGCAGAGCTGGGAGCCCAATGTGGGACTCAATCCCAGGACTCCAGGATCATGACCTGAGCTAAAGGCAGTGGCTTAGCCAACTGAGCCACCCAGGCACCCCTAACTATGGACTTTTTAATGAGAACATTTCAGAAAGAATGACTTTAAAAGCTATTGTTAGAAAAGTCAGCTCATTTTAGAGGATACCGTGGGCCAACAGCTTTTTTTCCCTCTCAATGTCATGTATTGAGAAAACAGATGTAAAGGGAGTTTAGATGTCATTAAAGCAATGTTTTCACCTTAATTTCTGATGGAGACACCAAGCGCTAATGGAGGATCCAAACACTGATGGAAGCACCAAGTCCTGAGAGAGGAACCAAGCACTGATGGATGAACCGAGCACTGATCGAAGCACTGAGCCCTAACAGAAGCATCAAGCCCTGTTGGGAGCCCCAAGTATTGATGGAAGCCCAATGCACTGATGGATGAACCTGGGGTGAGGACTGAGCTCCACAGGTCAGGAATGGAAGAATTTCTAGGGTTGACACATGAAAGATCTTCTCTCAAACACAGATTTCCTATTTACCTAGTAGGTAACTGACCCTGGTCCGGTAAATTTGAGGATCTCCAGTCCCTGTGAACCCTCTCCCATAGGACTTTTTGTCTACCTCATGCCTTCAAGGATGTGCAGATGGGAAAGTCCCACTGCAGGTGTCCTCTCTCCAGACCCATCTCTCTCACTTTGCCATGCTAACTCAACCACCAGTACTTGGACCCTCGTGAGGCTCCCTGATGCATGCTATTTTTTTCCACTGACAGTGTGGCCTCCATTGTCACTGACTTCCATTCCTGGTCTTCGAAGCACTGTTCTCATAATTCTGCAAATCTGAAGTGATTCTCTTCACTCTACACAGAATGACATTTCTAAATTTCAAGTTTAATGTAACCCGGCTGTGCTTAACACTCTCCAGCGCCCTTCCCCCAGCAGAAGGAAGACAGGTTTTCTGTTCACAACTCACCATGCCCTGCAGCCTCTCCCCACTCCACTTTCTCTTTCAAGGTCATTCATCTTTCTCCACCTTGCACATTCTGCATTAGCTGCATATAGCTGGTGTTTTTTTCAATTTACTTTTCTCTTGCTTTTTGGTAAGATCTTTGCATATTCTATTTTTGTGTCAAATAGTATTTACCTTTCTTTTCCTATGGGAAATTCCTCCTTGTCTTTCAGAGTTCAGCTCAAATGCAGTGCCTCCATGAAGTCTTTCTCATTCAGGTTAGGCATCCCCCTAGCAGCTTGCAGGCCGTTACTGTAACCAGCATGATCTGCACAGATTGTTCACTCTTTAGATAAGAAATACACATTCATCTTACATCCTCATTGCAAACAAGGTTCATCCAACAAGGTTAGGGAAAATCTACCCTCCTAGCTTCTCCTTTTCATGCCTTGCTGGTATGGAGATAGGCACTCCTCATGTAAGATTCTGAATGAGGACACCTGTAATGAGGTAAATTGCTCATGTAGCTTTACTCTGTTATTATTCTTTGACTCACACTAAGTATGCCTTCTTTTACTTTTTTCCCTTTGGAATCCCTAGGACATTGTGGGTTAGATTAAAAACATTTCTGGAATATATTTATATGTGCACGATTTCATGTTTTCAGGTTCATACCATGATTTCATGTTTTCAGGTTCATATCATGATTTCTCCCTGCTGAGCAGAGAGCCTGACGCGGGCCTCAATCCCAGGACCCTGAGATCATGACCTGAGCTGAAGGTAGAGGCTTTAACCCACTGAGTCACTCAGATGCCCGGAATAGAGAAAATCTTAAGCAGGCTCTCTGCTGAGAACAGAAAGGCTTAATCTCATGAACCTGAGATGATGACCTGAGCCAAAACCAAGACTTGGTCACTTAATTGACTGAGCCATGCAGACATCCCTGTATCTGGATAATTCTGAAAGGGACATTGCCCTCAGTGTCTTCTAATCCACTGTTGTGTTTTCTGGGAGATTTCTTATGGTACGAGATAGGAGAACTTAACGTTTCTCTGAGCCTGAAGTTGTGGTTCCAGCTTGGGTAATATGAACATGACATGTGATTGCTTTCCCTCAACCCCACAGAACTCAGATATATTGTCCCACCTCCTGAGCCCATAGCATTTTTGCATGAAGTTCTCTCTTCACTGATCTATCTCTGAACTCTGCTGTGAAAACAAGGACGAATTCTGGGGAATCTAAAAATATGATGACACGAAACTAAGTAAACACTAGGATTGAATGGATTGAATTTGAAGTGTATATCATGCTGATATTAAAAAAATTGTTAAAAACCCCCCAAACCCACAAAAACCCAGTTGTTAATGATGCTTTTCCAAGACTTGAGAACGTGTCTAATGAAAATGTAACTTGAAATAATTTGAAAGGAACACGTTTTACTCCAGGAGTAATGGGGTCATGTGTTGGGTTTAGGAGCTGAGAGTAGAATTGAGTTATATTTTGTAAGGAATCTGACAAAAGAGATACATTAGTGCTAAGGAGAAAGATAAAATCAATAGATATTCCTTGTGCAGTTTAACAAATGAAGTCAGCCTGCAAGTATTAAGCACACAGAATGCAAATTCCATCCAATGTGCTCCCATGGGTTTCCTTTTAAAGGAAACGCAGAACTGAACTATCTGAAGTTTAATGTATTGATTGACAGGCTCAATTATTACAAAATAGGAATGTTAGTGACATTGAGTGATAAAATTAGGAAATTTTTATTAAAAATATTTCTGAGAAACAAAAACATTAATTTCTAGAGATTGTCCATAAATCTCTTCCATATGTAACTTTAATCCTTGGTGCCATCGGATGTCCTGCTATTCTGTGTGGACTGCCTTTTGAGCCCATCTTCCATAAGTGTGCCCTGTGGGTTCATACTGGTGTGAGTCACCACCTTCTCCTCCAAAGCATTGCCTGGAAAATCAGGACTATTTATGACAATTTCACGTGATTCCTTCAAGCGGCGAACACTTAGTTTATGAAATTAGTTTAGAGGAGGGATTTCTGGCTCTTTGAATATTGCATCACTGTCATAAGTTTTAATCTGACTAGATGTTCTTAAAGGGCACTGAAAAGGTCATTGGGAATGTCAATGGGTAATGTTCCTCTTCCCACCCATACACGACCCCATCCAAAGTTTAGCATCTCTTTGAAGTTTTTATTTTGATATTTTTGATTTAAAATTCTTTTTCTGTGGGAGCACCTTGGTGGCTTAGTCAGTTAAGCACTCGACTCTTGGTTTTGGCTCAGACTGTGATCTCAGGGCAGTGTGACTGAGCCCGGCATTGGGCTCCATGCACAGTGGGGAGTCTGCTTGAGATTCTCTCTCTCCCTCTGCCCCTTCCCCTGCTCTTTCTCTCTCTCTCTCCCTAAAATAATGAATAAATCTTAAAAAAATAAAGTTTTATTTCTAGAAATAATTGCTAGAATCTCCTTCTTGGCAGTTTATTCAATACAATGATATTCCTAAGATGTGGAACTCAAAGCAAATTTTAAAACATTGCTATATTGCTAGAAGCCATCTAGAACTACCTTGCATTTTTCCTGGATGCAAAACTCGTTCTATGCTTAAAGTTCATGTTTTTATTTGGTTTCCCAAATCCCTCAGTTCTTCAAAATTCTTAAGATGATCTTTACTTCCTGGTAGAGCGTGCTTAACTGCGATTCACATTTTCAGAACATTAATAGTGTTTTCTACAGAAACATTGTATCGGTAACTACTTATTTGTGTGATTATGTCAACATTCCTCAACATTTTTTTATGAAATGGGAAGAACTTAATGTCAGAAGAAGATTAAAGATACTTACACTATCTTGAAAGCTGGTAGACAGCAAGGCCACCAACATTCACCAACGTTGAGTATCTCATTTTTAAGTTTTGACATTATCTAAGGACTTAGCTAGTATGATGTGTTTCAACCTGCCTCAGCAGCACCGATTACTTTGGTTCACTGCAATCTCTCCATTATTTGCTCAGATTATCTTGGTCTAGGACGTCTTAACATCAGTTGTCACACAAAATGATTTTTTTTTTGGTAATGATACAAATGAAATAATTACCTTTCCCCCCTGCAGTTTCAATGTTTCTTATCATTCACTTTTGAACTCCTTGATGATGATAAATGTATTTGTTAAGTGAGCTAATGAGGATGTAAATTTAGATGCCAAGGTAGGATTTGGGACTTTTTAAAAATATAACAGTAGAAAGTGTAATATTGGACATTCTCATGAGAGAGCAACAAGAATAAGACTTTCACCTTAAGATTCAGCTGTGTTAAGAGTTTGTGTGTTTATGCCCATTGCAAATGTGCCTTGTTTATGAACTGAAATGGTAGAGTGTCAGTGCACCTGGTCAAGGAATTCCATCCCCGTGATTTACAGTGTATTTTACACTTGTGAGAAATCAAGGCATATGAAGAGACACAGCACAGAGGCCTTGTCCTGAAAGGGTGACAGAAGAATATTTGAACAATTACATTAACACACACTTCAACATCAAAGCAATCAGGAATGTCCCTTGAAGGGAAAAGAAAATGACATAAAATTACAAATACCACAACTGAATGTTACATATTTCACTCAAAGCCACACAGACCACATAGAGGTTTAGGAGAGATTCCAATGTCAGACTTCATAAAAATCTGTGGACAGATGACCTTCACAACATTTGTCTTAAACAGTTACCTCCATAACAAATCCACAAAGAGTGACTTCTTAAATTCATTCCAAATCTCTTGCAATGTCTTTGAAAATCTACTTATGAAAGACTATGTATGATAATGCTACCTTATGCTACTTTAAGTTGTGATATTCCCTAAAGCAAGTTTTCAAAATACTTCCTTTCTAGTCTTTTTAAGTGATGAAGAAAGTTTTAGGTTCTATGTTTATATGTTTTGGAAAACAAACAAACAAAAAATTTCAAGCATTTTATTTTCATGGTGATTTAAAAGAAGAACATATGCATCAAAATTTGTGTGAAAAAAAGCATAAATATGGAGAAAAAAGTGCCTTCTGATAACTTGATAGAATCTTACTATGTTAAACTTTGTTTTCTTCATTTTCAAGTACACATTATTTCATGTGTCCGTTAGGTGGCACTGTGACAATATTGATGGAGGAAGCAAAGCCTTTCCTAGCAAACGTAAATTTCTTTTGTAATTCTGACTTTATTTCACTGGCTTTTAAAACCCTGTTATATAGAAGGGATCTCAGTCACTATACAGCTCCAGGCGCCATGGAAGTAGATGTCCCTCCTCACTCTGAGGCTCACGATCCCAAGGTCAAGAATCACAGAAGCCATGGGAATGGACCATACCAAGTCAGCTTTACCTCCGAAAGTCTGAGGCAATCAGACTCTGGTCTGGAAAAGATATTCCCATAGGGAGCTCATGAGGAAAGGTGGTCAGACAGGAACTAGAGCTTTACTAGGGTCCTGGAGGAGAATGGAGGGCTTTGTTTTCTAGAATAGGCACTGGCCAATGCACCTGCTATTCCCACTGAAGGTTTGGTCTGCTGGTTGGGACACGTCATGGTGAACGGCCTACAGGATCTCCGAGCAGTGTTTCTTGGTCAGTCAAGATGGGATGCTCAGGGCAATGTGAACGGTGTATCTGAGAAAGACATCTACAACCACTGTGGACAAGCCCCTTAGTCTGGGAGCAGCTGGGGCCCATGTTATATCAGGCTACTGTCAGGCAGGGCTGGGAACCCCCTCCCTCCAAAATGTCTCATGTGGCAAAAATGAAAGAATGGCAGGTCAAAGAGTTTGAGATCATTAGGAAAACACCTTCACACAGAAGAGCATGGTAACTGACTACGCAGCTAACACATCTCAGAAACATAGGGGTTCTCACCGCACAAGCACAGCATAACCCTGTGAGGTGGTAGGTGTGTTAATTAACTTGATTGTGGTGATCATTTCATGTTGAATATGTATATTAAATCATCATCTTGTTGCACACATTACAAAAACAAACCAATATCATGTTGTTAAACCTAAATATATGTACAATTTTTGTCAATCAAACTTCAGTAAAATTGGAAATAATTTAAGAACGTAATAGAGCATCAGCTTTGATTTGTTATGCATTAGAATATTGGTAAGAACAAAATTAATATACTCTACTATATATGATTTTAGTTATAGAAAAAATGTTATTTCAGCAATAGAAGTAAATGTGTAAGAATGGCCAAATTAAATTTAGGAACCTGGATTTCAGATAATTATAAATACTACCCATAAAAGCCTCAAATGGCTGTTATCTGCTTCAGGGGTACAGTCTATGAGTCATCAGTCTTACACAATTTACAGCACTCATCATAGCACATACCCTTCCCAATGTCCATCACCCAGCCACCCCATCCCCCCTCTGCCGCAGCAACTCTCAGTTTTTTTCCTGAGATTAAGAGTCTTTTATGGTTTGTCTCCCTCCCCAGTCCTATCTTGTTTCATTTTTAACCTCTCTACCCACCATGATCCCCTGCCCCGCCTCTCCAATTCCTCATATCAGAGAGATCATATGATAATTGTCTTTCTCCAATTGATTAATTTCCCCCAGCATAATACCCTCCAGTTCTGTCCATGTCTTTACAAACAGCAGGATTTTATTCTTTATGATGGCTACACAGTATTCCATTGTAGATTTATACACACCACATCTTCTTTATCCATTTATCTGTTCATGGACATCTAGTTTCTGTCCATAGTTTGGCTATCTTGGACATTGTTGCTACAAACATTCGGGTGCATGTGCTCGTTTGGATCACTACCTTTGTATCTTTAGGGTAAATACCCAATAGTGATTGCTGGGTCATAGGGTAGCTCTATTTTCAACTTTTTGAGGAATCTCTGTACTGTTTTCCAGAGTGGCTGCCCCAGCTTGCATTCCCACCAACACTGTAGGAAGATTCCCCTTTCCCCACATCCTCGCCAACATCTGTCATTTCCTGACTGGTTAAATTTAGCCATTCTGATTGGTGTGAGGTGGTGTCTCACTGTGGTTTTGATTTGTAGTTCTCTGATGCCCAGTGATGTTGAGCACTTTTTCATGTGTCTGTTGGCCATTTGTATGTCTTCTTTGCAGAAATGTCTGTTCATTTTTTCTGCCCATTTCTTGATTGGATTATCTGTTCTTTGGGTGTTGAGTTTGATAAGTTCTTTATTTTGGATACTAGCCCTTTATCTCATATGACATTTGCAAATATCTTCTCCCATTCTGTCAGCTGTCTTTTGGTTTTGTTGACCATTTCCTTTGCTGTACCAAAGCTTTAGATCTAGATGAAGTCCTAGTGGTTCATTTTTGCCCTTGCTCCCCTTGCTTTTGGTGATGCTTCTAGGAAGAAGTTGCTGCGGCTGAGGCCGAAAAGGTTTTTGCCTGTGTTCTTTACAAGGATTTGGATGGATTTCTGTCTCACATTGAGGTCTTTCATCCTTTTTGAGTTTCTTTTTGTATGTGGTGTAAGGAAATGGTCCAGTTTCATTCTTCTGCATGTGGCTGTCCAATGTTCCCAACACCATTTGTGGAAGGGACTGTCTTTCTTCCACTGGACATTCTTTGCTGCTTTGTCGAAGATTAGTTGACCATAGAGTTGGGGGTCTATTTCTGGGATCTCTATTCTGTTCCATTGATCAATCTGTCTGTTTTTGTGCCAGTACCATACTGTCATGATGATTACAACTTTGTAATAGAGCTTGAAGTCTTCAATTGTGATGCCACCAACTTTGGTTTTATTTTTCAACATTTGTCTGGCTATTTGGGGTCTTTTCTGGTTCCATATAAATTTTAGGTTTATTTGTTCCATTTCTTTGAAAAAAATTGATGGTATTTTGATAGAGATTGCATTAAATGTGTAGATTGCTTTAGGTAGCATAGACAGTTTCACAATATTTGTTTTTCCAATCCTTGAGCATAAGATGTTTTTCCATTTCTTTGTGTCTTCCTGAATTTCTTTCATGAGTACTTTATCATTTTCTGAGCACAGATTCTTTGCCTCTTTGGTTAGGTTTATTCCTAGGTATATTATGGTTTTGGATGCAATTGTAACTAGGATTGACTCCTTATTTTCTCTTTCTTCTGTCTTGCTGTTGGTGTATAAAAATGCAAATTGTTTCTGTGCATTGACCTTATATCCTGACACTTTACTGAATTCCTGTATGAGTTCTAACAATTTTGGAGTGGAGTCTTTTGGATTTTCCATATAAAGGATCATATCATCTGCAAAGAGGGAGAGTTTGAATTCTTTGCTGATTCATATACCTTTTATTTCTCTTTGTTGTCTGATTGTTGAGGCTAGGACTTCTATGTTGAATAGCAGTGGTGATTTTGGACAGCCCTGTTGTTTTCCTGACTGTAGGGGAAAATATCTCAGTTTTTCCCCATTGAGAATGCTATTCACTGTGGGTTTTTCATAGATGATTTTTTATGATATTGAGATATTTACCCTCTATCTCTACACTGTGGAGAGTTTTGATCAAGAAAGGATGCTGTACTTTGTCAAATGCTTTTTGAGAGGATCATGTGGTTCTTATTCTTTCTTTTATTAATGTATTGTATCACATTGATTGATTTGCAGTTGTTGAACCAACCTTGAAGTCCAGGAATAAATTCCACTTGGTCATGGTGAATAATCTTTTTAATGTACTGTTGGATCCTATTGAGTATTTTGGTGAGAATTTTTGCATCCATGTTCATCAAGGATATTGGTCTGTAATTCCCCTTTTTGATGGAGTCTTTGGTTTTGGAATCAAGGTAATGCTGGCCTCACAAAATGAGCTTGGAATATTTCCTTCCATTTCTATTTTTTGGAACAGTTTCAGGAGAGTAGATATTAATTCTTCTTTAAATGTTTGGTAGATTTCCCCTAGGAAGCCATATGGCCCTGGGATCTTGTTTGTTGGGAGATTTTTGATGACTGCTTCAATCTCCTTATTGGTTATGGGTCTGTTCAGGTTTTCTATATCTTCCTGGTTCAGTTCTGAGGTGAGATTTTCCGCCTTGTCATTTTATCCAGATAAGAATAGATGAATGACAAAACAAAATACTAAAAAGGTAGTGACAACCCCAGAAAAATATACACTAATCAAATCAGAAGTGACCCGAAGGCAGGGGAAGAAGAAAGGAAAAAAATCTATATCTATGTCTATCTCTCTATAACTATATCTCTCTCTATATATATATGATTTGACCAGTGAATAGAACTGAGACACATACTTGATTTTGGGTGTATTTTGGTCTGTTAGAAGAAACTGCCTCACAAAATTTTAAAGAAAGAAAAAAATATATATGTACGAAAATAAGGGTATATACAATGAAGGGATAGAATATGACTATAAAGATGAAATCAACAAAAGATCCTAAAAAAAGAATTGATAAGATAAGAAGTTGGTTGAATAAAGAAAGAAAAAAAAGAGGAAAGAATGTGATGAGGCTGGAGACTAGAACAAAACCATACACTAGATTTAGGGTGTATTTTGATCTGTTAGGAGAAACTGTATCCCAAAATTTTAAAGAAAGGAAAACCTATATGTATAAAAAAATAAGCTTAATTACAATGAAGGGATAGAATATGACTATAACAATGAAAATTAAAAAAAGATTTTTTAAAAAAAGCTATTGATAAAATAAAATAGTTTAAAAATGTTAAAATAAAGAGAAAAAAATTAAAAAATAGAATAAGAAAAAATAAAATGTAACAAATTTAACTTTGAAAGACTAATGACTTATGGGAAAAAAGGCATGAACTCTACATGGTTCATTCCCCTAGCTCTGGAGTTCCGTAGTTCTCACTGATGGGTGAACTTGGTTTTGGCTGGATATTCTCGCTGATCTTCTGGGGAGGGGCCTGTTGGGGTGATTCTCAGATGTCTCTGTGGGAGGCAGAACTACCCCACCCTTGCCAGGAGCCAGGCTAAGCGATCTGTGCAGGTTCACTCTCGGGAGCTTTTGTTTCCTGAACGCTTTCCATCCAGCTCTGGAGGCCGGGAATGAAGATGGTGGCCTCCCAGTCTCTGGCCCAGAGAAACCAAGAGCTCAGAGCCCCCCTCTTCAGTGCACCACCCAGAGCAAAGCTGTCAATCGTGCCTGTCTCCCTTGTCTCCAGCCCCTCTCCATGTCACCTGGCCTGGGATAGAGTATTTCTATCTCTGGTGCGGGGCTCCATGTGGAGTCTCCAAACCCAGCAGATTCCCGCAGCGTGCTCCCACGCCACCCCTCCTGGTGGAGGAGGGAGGGGGTCTGCCCAGGTCTGTCACCTATGGGGTCCCTGCTGGAAGAGCAGTGGCCCAATTGCACCTTTGATCACTGTTTAAGGTAACCCTGAGCTGAGAACTTCTCCTCGGCTCCGTCTATGCAGCTGGCTTCCCTGCTCCAATACCCAGGAGCTCAGGCACCTGGGGTCCTTCTGTGACCCTGGGGTTCCTGAGACCACATTTCCCCAGAAGGCTCCACCTTCCACTTAGCCTCTGGAGCAACGTCCCTCGGTGGAGCAGACTCTAAGGGTTCCGATTTTGTGCACCGCAGCTCTACTACTGCCCAGGAGCTGGCCCCTTCCCCTTGCATCTGTCCTCCTAAATGTTGCCTCTGAGTCACTTCTCTGTGTGTCCTGCCTTCCAGAAAGTGATGGCTTTTCTGTTCCTAGAATTGCTGCTCTATTTCTCTTCGATCTCCTGTTGAGTCTGTAGGTGTTCCCACTGGGATGATAACCATACAGCTGAACTCCTGGGACCTGATGTTATCCAGGTCTCCTACTCCTCTGCCGTCTTGCTCCTCCCCCCGAAATGTATTTTTAAGAATGGTTCCCATTTTTGTGCATATGAAATGATTTTGGATTTGATGTCTCTTTGACACTTGTTTATCTTAAGCATATGGTTAAATATATGTTTTACAATAGGAAACGTTAATTTATGACAGTGCTCAGGTCTGGAAAGATATACAAAGAACAGAGTTTAAGTCTCTGGTAGATACAAATAATAAGAATAATCTCTTATTCCTCCTAGCTATAGTCACCTGACAGCTCAAGGATCATACATACTGTATTCAGTACCCTTTAGAGAACCATGCTCTCTTTTGACCCTGGAACCACAAGGATATTCAAGGTAGAAAAGGGTCATCTATGGCCACCTCTGTATTGCTTCCTTTCAGATTCTGTTGGACATGAGGTAGGATTCCTCAAATCCCAGTGAACACATAGTGAGGCCATATGAACCTAGGGGGCAAGTAAGGAATCAATTAAACCAAAAAATCCCATTTGGATCCAGGTTCATTTTGGGAATTCTGTGTGATTTTCTCCATACGCATAGAATGAGTGAATTCTGAGTCTCCCTAGGAGAGGTGGGTCAGTGCATGCCCATCATGCTGGATGGGCACTTCATTGTAAACTTGGCAGCCACCAGAGAGATACAGTCAATCGCTGTCCTCATACACCTCTTCACAGCCTCGGGTTTGGGTCACAAGAGTCTGCACATGGCAGTGAAGGCTGTTGTGTAGAGCTCTAATAACTGTTTACTTTCAGTGATCTGTTCACAAATTCATCACCACACACACATTTTTGAGATATGGAGGGCATACAGATAGACTGGGAGATGGAATTTTCCTTCTGGTTGATGTAGTGGATTAAAGAACACAGAAATGCAGAACCAGGCATCCCAGCTCTAGATGTATTGACTTAGAATCCAGACTTTCATAAGATCTCCAAGCCATTCACAGCCACTTTACAGTTTGAGAAGCCCCATCCCAGTGTACATTATCTGGGACAGTAAGTGCAGTCCTAACTAATCACATAGAATTTGACTCTCCCTTTTGCCCATTATCCACAGCCATTATCCACAAGGCTTCTTTGATTCCATGTGACTGGAAGAGGTAGAGAAGTGCATGAGATGCATTTGGATTGATTAACTTTATGAGTTCCTTGGAAGCTCTTGAGATGTGCTTGATGAGTGGAATGCTGGGCATATGTGGGATGCATTAGTGGGCAGGCTGTGTAGCCCCCACTGTGAGTCTGGTGTCATTAGTGCTGCTAATTGACTCTGCAGAGAGAGAGAAGCCCAGCAGTTTCAGAGTGTGGGAAGCTACAGTAACCTCATCATTAATGGTTGGAATGATGAACAGTTTGCTCTTTCATTAATTTTTCCTCCAACAAATCAGATAATTACTTTTTTTGTGAATGCTTCTAGAAAATGAGCTTTGGACTGAGTGCTCAGAATCATACATTGGCCCCTAAACAGTAATATTTCTGAAAGTCTTGAAAATATTTTTAATTAGAGAATTTAAATGAGAGCCTTGTCATGGATTCTCTTTTCCTCTTTCAACCCTCATTCCTATTACAGTGTGAAAAATGGAAAGGATTCTCAAAAGCGGTGCAGGAGAAAATCTTGTAAATAATACCTTCATGTTGGGAGGGAAAGAAGGATTAGGGCATGAGGGAGCACCCCATCTCTACCACCACAACAGGGGGACAGTCAGTCTTCTCATGGGTGTGCTTAGCCTGTGGATATAAAGCCATGTTGAGATTTATCTTCCTGCTATGGCTCAGCTTTCTGACCCCCACTCCTGCTCCTTGGGGCTCCATCATCTTGTTGCTGTCTTTAATTGTGCTTCTCCAACTCCCCAATTCGCTGTCAATCCTCATCCCCTTCCCTGTGATCTCAGACTTGACATTACTGGAAACCCATGTATTAGATGGTCTGACTCTCTACCTGGCAGGTTAGAATGATAATCATGACAGGTAAGGGAGGATGGCGATCAATGCATATAAATTCAAATGAATACAATTTAGGAAGGAGAATATCCCAAGCGGAGACTGAATACTCAGCTTAAGTTTCATATCTGCTTTCCCCCATGTTACAGCCTAGAGGCAAGCAAACAAACCCTCTCTCTACAGCAGGATAATAGAAAGGAAGACCCTATTTATTAAAGATAACAATTTATCTTCTTGCTCTTTTTAATTTTCTTTAAATTTGGATCCAGGAGAAAATGTACATTGGGTAAGGTGCTTATTAAAGCAGGATAGATATTTTTCTCTGTGTCTTGTCACACACATTTTCCCAAACCTCCTTACATTGTTTACACTTCCAATGCCTTGCACTCAGTCTGCAACAATATTGAAGACCCTGTTCTGTGTGCAAAGTTGTGTATCTTTAACATAAAGAAACTAAACAGTCTTTTGTGATGCCCTTCTGGATCTCAAAAATGCCTATTATTTTGACTGTTTTGATGTTATTATCAGCTACACAGCGCAGAAGCAAATTTCTAAACAAAATTCAGCTACTGGAGATGTATTATTCCTTATTTTCACATGTCTCTTTGTTAGCTATATTGTATCTGATAGCAAATTCATCTTTTGGCCCTTTGTTCAAAGAGCGATGAAGTATGTCCTACCCCCAGTGATAATAATGGTAATTATCAGTTATGCAGAGATTTGTACCACCAAAGCCTTTACAGTAATCAATTAGCTAATTCAGAAACATCTGAAGAGAGGGCCACCTTGCTCTTCTTGATAATATTATAATGCTCAACCATTATGTGCTGAACTGTGACTCTGCTATGAGAAGAACAGGTTTGATGGTTGAATTTAAATGCTGGTATAATTTTCAACCATCCTTGTGGATGCTGCTGTGAGTACATATTTCTAAAATAAAATGGATAAATCTAAATTCCTCAGTGATTTTTATATATTTCTGTGCCTCCACAACCAAGCAAATCTATCTCATTTCTCCTGCATGAGTGCATAGTTGGGACAACACATTTTACATACGAGCAGAGATCCTACCAACATTTCTAGGGTGCCTGCTATGAGCCACAGTAGAAATACACAACACAAATATAAATCCACGAGAATCTGTGAATACATAGCTGAGAAATGCAATCCTTCCCTCAAGAAATGCACATTTCTGTTCAGAGAGTCAGACATTTAGGCCAAATTTTCCATGCAACAGTTAAAGAAACAGCAGGGATCTAGAGGAGTAATTAGTAGGTCATCACATTTTCATTACCTTGTTCTAAAAGCACTTATCATAGAGTGTCACATAACACCAAGAACATGACACTTCGAAGAAATTAGAGGTGAGCGCTGTGAGCTAGGGATAGCATATGGAGAGTAAACTCTTTAAACTAGGTGACTTTGTTTTGTTTTCAACTCTAATAGTTGTTCTATGACATAATGAGCAATCATTCACTGTGTTGGGCTACTAGATAGTTTTTGCTCTCTTAAAAATAACTCCTTGTGTGTTAGAGTTTGAGGGAATCAATAAAATTCTTTTGTGTCTGCTGCATATCATGAGGGAAGTACAGACGTATTCTTAAATGCACCAGACACTTTTGATCTTTATAAGGAAGAGTTGCCATCAGCTGACAATTCTGGGGGTTCAACTGGGAAGACAGTTCATAGGAACATAGAATGTCAGACCTAAACATGATCTATTCTGAGATCATTTGGGTTGATTTATTCTAGTTTGTTTATGCAAGGGATGAATCAGGAGCAAAAGGGATTGCAACTTATTCCAGACCACACAAGGAGTCATTAGAAAAAAGAGTAATGAAGTCTGTACCTCTGGCCTCCTGGCACTTTTTCTCTCATCCCTGAAAATTAACTCACTGTGTTTGATGTGTTCTGCAGTATTTAGAGGAAGAAGCTGGGAATTCAGGGTTAAGCAAGCTTAGTTTTAAAGCTGGCTTTTCCAGCTGTAGGATGAAGCTGAAAAGAGTAGTGATTGCATTTTAGCTGATTTTCAAAAACAGAATTTAATACAATAATTATAAGACAGCAGAAATGACACATGTTAAGATGGTATGACACTGCTTTTGTGCTCTCATCACCACTGTTGTAGCAGAACAGAGGAGAATGGAAGAGACTGGAGTTACAGGGGTTAAAATTAGTATTTATTTGGAAAACGTTTTCAGTTTTTAGTGAGGAAGACCAGATGGAGGGTACTTCATCAGGATTTCCTGGAGACCATCTTTCTTCTGACATTTGGGGATTGTTTCAGCTCTGTGACTGGAGATATTTTTGGCTCTAGCCAACTAGTTCCTAAAACAGAATGAGGAGGGGTATCTAGAGAGGGGGGCACTGCATGGCCATCTGCCATCAACAGCGGGGCCAGGGTGCATGCTGGATTCCCAATGTCAAGTGCACCATCTTGAAATACTCTCCCCTTCAGAGCCTCCTACCTCCAGTAAAGGATGTAAGTACAAAGAGGCTGTAGGTAGATCATTGTATACACAGATAAGAATGCAAAACTGACTTTATGGCCCCTTCATGGAGCCTTCTTAGGAGGCCCTCCAAAGAATCCATGCTGGCACACCATGGGAGAAAACCCTAAAACCATAGTGCAAGTGTGCTCGTGAGATGAGACTTTTTCTTCCTAATGCTCTTTTCCCCTTGATGTACCTTCCTCCAGTGAATAAGTTGGAGAGGTAGAGCAAAAAACATGATGGGAAGATCTAAGGTTGGGGTGATTAGAGGGAGGTCAGATGTTTTCAGTGGGATGAAAGATTGGAATTTTGAACTGGGCACTTTACTGCTTAAGAGTGACCTGGGAAAGTATGAATTCTTCTCAAGGTTCCTTCCCCAAGGGAAGAAGAGAGAATCTCTACAGTAAGACTGAAGGGAAGTATTGAGAAAGAGTAAAGTTAAGTTCTGTTTCACCAACCCAAACTCAGCTGATATTGCTCACACAACTTGGCAAGGTATGAAAGTCTTACCACAATGTCTCTTGTTTCTTACTTTTCATGTTTGTGTGAGGATACAACAAAGTGAGTATCTACAAACTACCCAACCCAATGCTTGCCCCAGTAAGATATAAAAGTAAAATAAAGACCCCTTGTACTCCTCACCACTTACCATACATATAAAAACAGGACTCGAAGAAATAGAGGGTAAAGTGTTCAACTTTAAGGATTTAGTTCTTCAAGGAGATAAATGTAACAAAGCAAGAATAAGGAAGGATGGGGTTAAGAGCCAAAAAAAAAAAAAAGCATATCCCTTATTTCAATGAGTTGAGAACTCTTGAGGACACTCCAAGGATAGATAAATTCTGGACAAGAAACCCTCTAAGAAATTGCTGGTTTTATTTTGACTAATTTATGGATTATGTAGAAGAAATGATGAAATAATATGTTGGACAGCACAAAGCATCTAAGTAAGAGGGTAGACAAACTAAGTTAAGGTGTTTTTAGATTCTTTTATTGTTAGAGTGGTGTAGTAGGTGTTTTTAATTTTATGGTTACATTTTATCTTGGAAAGATTGCAAGGTAATCATTTATAAAACATAATTAGGATAAGATGAGTAGAAGTTGGGCTTACCAAAAGATAGTTGGACTAGTTATATTAATTTTGTACAAGATAGACTTTTATGGCAAATGTGTCATTAGGGCAGAGCAGAAGGGAAAGAACGGTCTATGAGTCACACTTTATAGTGTACTCACGCTCTTTACAAAGGATGTAACATCTTCCAAGACAGAGCAGATAGAAAATGGAAGCAGATATTTTAAAAAATGGCCTTATGCAACTATAACTATCACAGACAATTATTAACTTATTAGGTCAATGAGAATTCATATATCCTGCTGTTAGGAGGATAATTTCTATAACAACTCTGGGAAATAATTTGACTTTATGTTGTAAAGCTGCTATTGGAAATAGCCAAAAATACAGAAATAACTCAAATGCCAATTAATAGAAAAATGGATAAATAAGTTATTATGCACTCATAGAATACAGAAATGAAAAAAATGATATATAACAAAATACCAAAATGTGAATAAATCTTAGAAAAATAACATTGAGTAAAAAAAGCAAGCCCTGGAAATTGTCATACATTATGATCCAATTCTTATGAAGTTCATACTCAGTAAAACTAACACATTTCAGGTATATAAAAATATAATGAAGCTAATTTTTTAAAACTTATGTAATGGTAAATATACAGTTTTGGAGAGCAGTTGTCTCAAAGAGGGAATGAGGTGGGAGATAGAAGGGGGCCAGGGGAACAAAAGTATATACAAATTGTTGGTGGTAATATATTTTTTTGGTTAGGTAGATGTTCTTTACAGCATTCATTAAACTGTTGTGATTTATATATGTTGTACATATTTTAAGTATCAAAATTATATTTTATTTTTCAAAATTATGGGTGCCTGTGTGGCTCAGTTGGTTAAGCAACTGCCTTCGGCTCAGGTCATGATCCCGGAGACCCCGTATCGAGTCCCACATCGGGCTTCCTGCTCGGCGGGAAGCCTGCTTCTCCCTCTCTCACTCCTCCTGCTTGTGTTTCCTCTCTGGCTGTGTTTTGCTCTGTCAAATAAATAAAATCTTTAAAAAAATTTATTTTTCAAAATTATATTTTAAAAGATCATAAAGGACAAATCTGTTCATAAGGGATCTGAATAGATATTCTTTTAAAGAAGATACACAGATGCCTAATGAGCACATGGAAAGATGGTCAACAGCATTAGCCATCAGAAAATTGTAAATCAGAACCACAATGTGATAACAATTTATACCCAGTAAGAAGACTAAAATGAGAAAAATACAGATAATGGTAAGTGTTGACAAAAATATGGAGTAACTGGAACCCTCATCCACTGTTGGTGGGAATGTAGGATGGTGCAGCCACTTTAGAAAATACAAATGGTTAAACAAAGAATTGTTCCTGGATAAACAGCCAGGAAGAGTAAGAATAAATGTTTAAAAAACTCATACATAAATATCTATGAACAGCATTATTCCTAACATCCAAACAGTGGAAACAACCCAGCTACCCATCAGCTGCTCAATAGATAAAAAGATGTGGTATATCTATGGAGTGCAATATTATTCAGTGATAAAAAGAAGTACATGCTCCAATATGGATAAACCTTGAAAACATACACAAAGTGAAAGAAACCAGTAACAAATGACCACTTTTATTATTATTATTATTATTATACTTTAAATTTATTTTATTTTTTCAGTATTCCAAGATTCATTGTTTATGCCCCACACTTCTTATATGATTTCCCTTTATGTCAAATATCCAGAATAAGCAAATCCACTGAGGCAAAGTAAATCAGTGCTGGTATAGGGCTTGGGAAGATGGAGAGATTGGGGATTCAAAGCTCAGGGGTACAAAGCTTCCTTCGGAGGTGATGGAAATGTCTTAAAGCTGATTATGGTGATGGATTAGTAACTTCATGAATATATAAACACATTTAATTGTACACTTTAAATGGGTAGATTGCATTAAGTATAAATTGTTTCTCAATTAATGTTTCTCCTTATTCACAAGAAGAGGCAAAGGAAGATTACCTACATGAAAAGAGTAATTTCAGGGGAGAAAGAGGTATTTGTGGACTCAAGTTCTCAAAGAAGTCTTTGTCAAAACAGAGAATCATTAGCTGTCCATGAAAACACACCCCCAGAGTTATTTTGGGGAGTTCAAATAGGAAATCTCTTCAAAGAACCTTGATAAGAAGAAACAAGGCTGCTTAAATTACATGAAATTTCCAATGTCTGAAGGGAATGTTAATTCTATCATCAGTATAATTTGTAAGAATTGTCTAATTTTTAGTGACAGCTTCTCTTTTATTTAGAATAAAATATGCTGTTAAATCATTCTCAAAATTTAGCTACTTTTTAAAGAGTAGTAACTCTACAGAATATTTCATAGTTCCTGGATAGTAATGCATTTAATTGTTTCACTTACACTAATTTACACCTAAAATTTAGACCACCAAATTCTAGGATTCATAGCCTTCTGAGGAAATAGAAGGAATTTAGTACAAAATTACATGTGGAGAAGTTTTAATATAATCTGATTTGTACTGATAAAAAATAGTCCTAATGCCATATTCGTATTATGATAATACTGAAACATAAGACAATATGGTATATTCTGGTGCTAAGTGTAGAATAAGTGTGTTTTCCATAAATCTTCTGCTTTATTGGATATGTTATGACAATTTCAAAATAAATATGCCTTTTATATCCCACCAAGCGGTATGGATCAACTTGCAAGGTTAAATATCTGAAAAATAACTTTTACCAAATCCTATCTTCTCATCAACTTATGATGTAGAAATAATGTTCTAGTGCTATTTAAAATTTTGGTCTCTAAGGGTGATTTTCTTTCTTTTTTAAAGACTTTTCATTATTTTTCTATTTATTTATCTTTAATTTATACACCAGCATGGGGCTGGAATTCACAATCCCAAGATTAAGAGTTTCACACTCCCCCAAATGAGCTAGCCAAGTGCCCCGGGGTGATTTTCTTAAGTAACACTTGTAGTTAGGGTTCTCCAAAGAAATAGAACTGATAGGAGATAGATGATAGATAGATAGATAGATAGATAGATAGATAGATAGATAGATAGACAGACCTGAGGAGATTTATTATAGGAATTGGCTCGTGTGATTGATTATAGAAGTGAAGAAACCCCAGCAGGTGTGTAGGGTCAGTGGTGTGACTCAGTTCAAGTTCTGGAGTCTGAGAACCAGGGGAATGGAGGACAGGAGGAGATAGGTGGATCAGCTCAAGCAGAGAGAACTCACCCTTCCTCTGCTTCTTTGTTCTATTCCGGCACTTAAAGGATTGGAGGAGGCCACCTGTTGTGCTGAGGACATCATCTCAACTGAGTCTACAAATGCGCTTTCTTCCAGAGACATGCTCACTGACTGCCCAGAAGTAAGGTTTCCTGAGTTACGTGGGGCCTCCCTTAGCCAGGGGCCATGGTGACATATTAAAATTAGCCATCATACACAGAATGTTATTGGAAATAGATTCTTATATTTGTAGATCAAATGAGAAACAAGTCCTTAAGCAATATTAATATTATTAGTGAGTGCCAAAGGAAAGAAAATATCCAAATGTGTTAACTGTCCAGAAAACATTTTGTGCAGCCTTCCTCTTAACACTGGACCAAACACCTGTTCCCGTCACAGGCTACGATAAAAGCGTGTCTCCGTCCATGTCCAGGGCTATTGATCTGCTTCTGCTCAGTGTTGGAAAGTCTCCAGCAATCCCTTATACATCTTGTCCTCACCTCTTGTGTGTTTCTTGCACATTACACACCTCCCTTAATGAACTATAAAACTCCTTAGGGCTGAAGTTTTTCTAGATCATTCCTCTATTTACCTGGAATCCTGCCTGATGCAGGAAGCACCATTTCGAGGTCAAGGCCATGGATTCTGTGTTTATTTAGACTGTCTGGGTTTAAGTAGCTTTTTGATTTGCACTTTGCTGTTTTATGGTTCAGTTATAACATCTAACAAATGGTGGTGAAAACCTACATACTCAAAGTGGTGTTTGGAGTATTAAATGTGAAGTATAAGGTCTTAGACAGAGAGAGTGATGGACAAGTGCTGGGCATTTGGAGATGCTGTTGAGCTTGGCATATCGTTCTTAGAACCGCAAACTTTACACACTCTCTTCTCCATTTTCTGTTGCTTTCCAAGCCCACACTTGTGCCACGCAAGTCCTTCCGTTAGGACTATTGTCAGTAGATTTCACTACCTCCTCACTTGCTTCCCTGCATTTTCTATTTCACACTTGCTGTAATAGACACATGGCTCTCCCAGGGAATACCTCTTTCCCTGAACCTCCTTCAAGTTGTGACTGGTTTGTTCTTAACCCTTAATCCTTTTCTTGTCCATCCTGCCACCCAAAATGCTCAGGTCTTTGAAATCTCATGCTCCCGGAGTACCTGGGTGGCTCAGTCATTAAGTGTCTGCCTTTATCTCAGGTCATGATCCTGGAGTCCTAGGATTAAGCCCCGCATCAAGCTCCCTGGTTGGTGGGAAGCCTGCTTCTCCCTCTCTCACTTCCCCTTCTTGTGTTCCCTCTCTAGCTGTGTTTCTGTCTGTCCAATAGATAAAAAAAAAAAAGAGAGATAGAGAAACCTCATGCTCCCATATTGCTCACTCTGCTGCTTTTTCCTGCTCCCCAGCCAGGAACCACTGGGTCACCCCCTCCCTGGTGCTGGCACATTTTACTTTTTGTCCATCATCATTAAACTTCTGAACTGGCTCTTCCTCCTTGAGGTCACAGATCTGTGTTATCATTCTTTAGGTTATGCTTTTGTGGAAAACACTCATGTGTGCTGTGTGTCTAACCTATCCTAGCATTTCTTCTGCTTTTCTCTATTACAAAACTTATTTGGGGTGCCTGGGCGGCTCAGTGGGTTAAAGCCTCTGCCTTCAGCTCAGGTCATGATCTCAGGGTCCTGGGATCAAGGCTCGCATGGGCTCTCTGCTCAGCAGGGAGCCTGCTTCCTCCTCTCTTTCTCTCTGCCTGCCTCTCTGCCTACTTGTTATTTCTCTCTCTGTCAAATAAATAAAATCTTAAAAAAACCCAAAACTTATTTTACTGTTTTTTATTTTGTACTTAATTTCTTGTGCTCAGTTCTCATTTTGTCTACTCTACACACTCTTAAATGCTTCTAAAAAGCACAATTGAAATACTTATAAAAATGTTCTAAACCTTTTTTTAAAGTAATTTTCATGCATTAAAATTCACTCTCTAAAGGGAAGAGTTTTGTCAAGCATTGACCATTGTGTTACCAGCACCACAATCAAGATACAGAATATTGCTGTCCACATCTGCCCTCACCCGACAGCTCCTGGTAATCCCTGATCAGCTTTGCCTTTTCTAAGTGTCCTACAAGAGCTGTCATACAACATGGGGCTTTCTTGCCATCATCTTTCCTCAGCAAAATGCCTCTTTGGTTCATTCATGTCACTTCAGTTCTCCCTACTTTATTCTTTTTTTATTGCTGGATAATATTCTGTTGTACAAATATGTGATACTTTCTGTCTGTAGTCTCCTGCTGGTGAATATTCAGATTTTTCAAGGTTTTGGCTATTATGAGCAACGTTTCAATAAATATTTGCATATGAGCTTCCTGTAGTGATGCTTTTCCAGGTCTCTTAGGCACATAACTATTGGACTGTATGGGAAGTCTATGTTTACACATTTGTAAGAAATTGCCAAACTGTTTAACAAAGTGACTATACTATTTTTTTGTTCCACCAGAAATGTAGAAAATTCTGGTTGTTCCAAATTCTTTCCAAAACTTAATATAGACTTTGTTTTTTTAAAAAGCTGTTTTAGTGATTTTGTGTGTTATGTACTTGTAGTTACAATTTCTAAAATTTTTAATTTAAAATGAAGAAATCTATAAACTGATGAAGTTTCAAGATTTACTTCCTTCTTTGGTCACAGCCTTTTACATTTGCAATATTTTATTGAATTTTTGGGTATTTTTAGTCCGATTTCTTTCAGTATACATAGGATGAATCACTTCAAATCCCCTAAGAGGTAAATTTTTGATAATCATGTATAACTTAGAGTAAATTGGAAGTATTTCTTTATATACTGTGTCTGACTAATCTTCCACTTTTTATTATATGGATCTTTTCAGGGATAAGTGAATCTTCTAAAATATGGTATTAATCTCACTAAACATTCAGGAATAATAGCAAATATCTTTTATATTTTGAGGATAGAGAACATTCTTTGTTCATGCAAGGCTTTTTCCTTGAATTATGAAGTGGAAAAGAAACAATGATTTAAAAACATAATTTACTTTTTTGGCAAAAATGGAAAATTTTCAAAGAAAGGGAGATTGGGAAACATATTTAAGTACTTGAATAAATGTCATCTCTCTTCATAATTTTCCAGATCAGTCTGAATAGTTCTCATATTTAAACCATGAGTTGGGTGCTAAAATAAGGATATTAAAATAGCACAAAATTGTATTTTATGATTTTAAGAGCAAAGACAATAACTGAAACTTGGAAAAAATATTTGTTATAATTATGTGACTCAGAAATTCCACTTATTGCTGTGGTTGATTATTTGAGGCAGACCAACAATCTTACTGAGAACAATTAAAAAGCAAGGCAAATTTTTAAAAAGTATTGTTTCTTTATTTTTTTGACTTTAAATTTATTTTATTTTTTCAGTGTTCCTAGATTCATTGCCCATGCCCCACACCCAATGTTCCATGCAATAGGTGCCCTCAGTACCCACCACCAGGCTCTCCCATCCCCCACCCCTCCCTCCAAGTCCCTCAGTTTGTTTCTGAGTCCAAAGTCTCTCATGTTTCATTTCTCTCCCTGAATTACCCTACTTTTCATTTCCTTTCATTCTCCTACTGTCCCCTATATTACCCCTTATGCACCACAAGTAAGTGAAACCATGTGATACTTGACTTTTTCATCTTGGCTTATTTCACTCAGCATAATCTCTTCCAATCCAGTCCATGTTGTTACAAAAGCTGGATATTCATCCTTTCTGATGGAGGCATAGTATTCCATTGTCTATATGCACCATACCTTCTTTATCCATTCATCTGTTGAAGGGGACCTTGGTTCTTTCCACAGTTTGGCAATTGTGGCCATTGCTGCCATGAACATTGGGGTACATACAGACCTTCTTTTCACTACATCTGTATCTTTGGGGTAAATGCCCAGTAGTACAATTGCAGGGTCATAGGATAGCTCTATTTTTAATTTTTTAAGGAATATCCACACTGTTTTCCAAAGTGATTGCACCAACTTGCATTCCCACCAATAGTGTAGGAGAGTTCCCCTTTCTCTACAGCCTCTCCAACACTTGTTGTTTCCTGACTTGTTAATTTTGGCCATTCTGACTGGTGTAAGGTGGTATCTCAGTGTGGTTTTGATTTGAATTTCCCTGATAGCTAGTGACAATGAACAGTTTTTCATGTGTCTGTTAGCCATATATTTCTTCAATGGAGAAATGCCTCTTCATGTCTCCTGCCCATTTTTTGATGTGTTTATCTTCTTTTTGGATATTGAGTTTGAGTAGTTCTTTATAGATCTTGGATACCAGCCCTTTGTCTGTAGTGTCATTTGTAAATATCCTCTCCCATTCTGTGGGTTGCCTCTTTGTTTTGTTGACTGTTTCCTTTGCTGTACAGAAGGTTTTGTTTTGATGAAGTCCCAGAAGTTCATTTTTGCTTTTGTCTTCTTTGCCTTTGGAGACGTGTCTTGGAAGAAGTTGCTGTGGCCCATGTCAAGAGGTTGCTGCCTATGTTCTCTTCCAGGATTTTGATGGATTCCTGCCTCATGTTGAGGCCTTTCATCCATTTCAAGTTTGCCTTTGTGTGTGGTGTAAGAGAATGGTCTAGTTTCATTCTTCTATATGTAGCTGTCCAATTTTCCCAGCACCATTTATTGAAGAGATTGTCTTTTTTCCACTGGATATTTTTTTCTGCTTTGTTGAAGGTGATTTGACCATAGATTTGTGGGTCCATATCTGGACTCTCTACTTTGTTCCATTGGTCTATTTCTCTGTATTTGTGCCAGTACCATGCTGTCTTGGTAATCATAGCTTTGTAATAAAGCCTAAAGTCAGGTAACGAGATGCCCCCAGCTTTGTTTTTCTCCTTTAACAATTCCTTAGCAATTTGGGGTCTTTTTTGGTCCCATATAAATTTTAGGATTGTTTGTTCCAACGCTTTGAAGAATGTTGGTGTAATTTTGATCAGAATGGCATTGAAAGTATAGATTGCTCTGGGCAGTATAGATATTTTAACAATGTTTATCTTTCTGATCCATGAGCATGGAATGCTCTTCCATCTTTCTGTGTCTTTTTCAGTTTCTTTCATGAGTGTTCTGTAGTTCCTCGAGTACAGATCCTTAACTTCTCTGGTTAGGTTTATTCCTAAGTATCTTACGGTTTTTGGTGCTATAGTAAATGGAATTGATTCTCTGATTTCCCTTTCTATTTTTTCATTGTTAGTGTATAAGAATGCAACTGATTTCTGTGCATTGATTTTGTATCCTGCCACATTACCGAATTGTTGTATGAGTTCTAGTAGTTTGGAGGTAGAGTCTTTTGGGTTTTCCACATAGAGTATCATGTCGTCTGCAAAGAGCGAGAGTTTGACTTCCTCTTTGCCAAGCTGGAGACCTTTTATTTCTTTCTGTTGCCTGATTGCTGTTGCTAGGACTTCTAACACTATGTTGAACAGTAGTGGTGAGAGTGGGCATCCTTGCCTTGTTCCTGATCTCAGAGGAAAGGCTGTCAGTTTTTCCCCATTGAGGATGATATTTGCTGTGGGTTTTTCATAGATAGATTTTATGAGGTTGAGAAATGTTCCCTCTATC
>PITA01018030.1:0-41549 GCA_004023965.1 Spilogale gracilis
TGCCAAGCTGGATACCTTTTATTTCTTTCTGTTGCCTGATTGCTGTTGCTAGGACTTCTAACACTATGTTGAACAGTAGTGGTGAGAGTGGGCATCCTTGCCTTGTTCCTGATCTCAGAGGAAAGGCTGTCAGTTTTTCCCCATTGAGGATGATATTCACTGTGGGTTTTTCGTAGATAGATTTTATGAGGTTGAGAAACGTTCCCTCTATCCCTATACTTTGAAGAGTTTTGATCAGGAACGAATGTTGTATTTTGTCAAATTTTATCACTTATTATGGTTTTTGAGCTTTCTGCACTTTTGCTACATTTAAATCTAGATTAGTGTCCCTAACTATTATATCATATGAACATAACACAGTTTAGTTATCCATTTCCTTGTGATGAATATTTAAGTTATGCTTAGTGTATTTCAAATAATACTGCAATAACTATACCCCTAGTGCTTCTCTGGGACAATTTTAAGATCATAGAATATATTAATTTTCCATTTTACCGAGTACTTCTACAATACCTTCATATTGTGTCCTTTACAATCCCACTAGGAGTGTATAAAAGCATTCCTTTTCCTACACTTATACCAGCATCTGATATTCAACTTAAAAATTTTATCCATCTGAAATAGGTAGCTTATTGTGGTTTCAATTTGTGTTTCCCTAATTACTAGTGAGGTTCTCCATTCTTCCCTATTTAAAAAAAATTTTTTTTATTTATTTGACAGAGAGAAACACAGCTAGAGAGGGAACACAGACAGAGGGAGTGAGAGAGGGAGAAGCAGGCTTCCCAGTGAGCAGGGAGCCTGATGTGGGGATTGATCCCAGCACTCCAGGATCATGACCCGAGCCGAAGGCAGATGCCTAATGACTGAGCCACCCAAGCACCCCTCCATCCTTCCCTATTTATTGGCAGCTTACATTTCCTTTTCTGTGAAATTCTTGAATATAACATTTATGCTTTTTTTCTGTTGAGTCATTTATCTTATTGATTTATAGGAGTCCTTTATAACTTCTGGTTAATCTTTTTTTTACCAGATATATTACAGGTATGTATTCCTCATTTATAACTTGTCTTTTAACCTTTTTGTGATTTATTCTGTCAAAAATTTTAAGTTAGACTCTAATGGTGACTTCGAAAAGGCTTTGCTAGGCTTTATTCATTCCTGCTATGAACGGATTACAAATTTTACTAAGTCTTCATGTGTTAAGTTCTAGGAAGAGAGATGAAAACTGATGTGTATGACTTGGCGATTTATGGGCTGATTGCCATTTTTGGGAGAAAAAATGTTATCTTGTGCATATTTATAGCATTTTCCTTAAGGATCAGAGTTCATTTTTATATTGTTGTGGATATTGTGTTGCTGTGGTAATGATTTTTTGATATCTAATAATAAAATGTTGACAGTGGTAAAATCCTTCTAATAGATATTAAGGTAAGAATTGATTTTGCCTTTTATTGTATACCCTTTGAAAGTGTTTATTCAGGATTCTTTTTCAGGATTTTCCTAGTTATTGGGATCTGCTATCTACAATTGTGCTGCAAATAATTTCAGACTATTTAAAAAATATTTGAATGTGGGAGGCCGCAGAAAGCCAGTTGCTGAGAGAATACGTGCCTTATCTAAAAACTTAGAGAGTTTGGGCAATGGCCAAGGAACGAGGAAACCTTGAGGTGCCAGCAGGGAATGAAGGAGAGTAAACAACGTCTTAAGGGAGTATGTGCAAAAACATACTGTCTGGCACATTGCAAAATTTTATGATATGTAACCACTGACTCTATTTCAATTGTGCTGTACTTTTTAAGCTGCCTCTTACTGACTAACTCATGATAAGTTAGTGATAGTGATTTGTACCCTACTGGAGTGTATAAACAAAAATTATATCAAACATTATGTACTAATTCAGGGCTGCTTGCATTGATAAGAAATAATGTACTGTACCATGATTCATCCCCCTTGGGTACTGGGTTTCATCTTGAAAGGTCACTCCGATCTTCCCTCTTTGGTTAGGGAATTTCATCATAGGGCCACTCTGATCTAACAATGACGTTTATAAAGTAGTATAAATAAAGCTCTCCGAGAACAGTGTTATTCAGGAGATCCCCACACCACTCTTCAAGTCCAGTCTCCTCATTCGGAATCACCAACACCATCCCCACCTGGACCCTGACTGTTGCTGGGGCCTGGCTCCCGGCATTTGAAAATAATGTCTCCTTTCACACAGAAATCATAGCAGTCTGCAGCCAGTCTACCAGCTTTGAATCCCAATTCTACCACTCATTAAGCTCAAACCTTTGGCAAGCCAAAGGTATTTCTCAGTTTCCTCATCTGTAAAATGGGGTAATGGTAGCATTAGTCATGGGACTAGTATAAAGGGTAGGCATCATTACATATCAGAACAGCCCAGATTAGTGATTGACATGGGGCAAGCACATTATAGATGCTGGCAGTCACTGTTTCTCAGGTCTTACAAGATTCTTTTTTTAAAAAAAAGATTTTATTTATTTGACAGAGAGAAACACAGCTAGAGAGGGAACACAAGCAGACAGACTGAAAGAGGGAGAAGCAGGCTTCCCGCAGAGCAGGAAGCCCGATGTGGGGCTCGATCCTTGGTCTCTAGGATCATGACCCGAGCTGAAAGCCGTCGCCCAACCAACTGAGCCACCCAGGCACCCCTTACAAGATTTTTATAAATGAGGAAAGACACTGTAGATTTAATGCTCTCTGGAAATTATATTTAAGCTGAAGAGCATTTCCCTAAATGTCATGTGATATGCCATTAGTGATACCAATAAATGTACAAATACAAAAACTGCAGAGAGTACTGATTAACCCAGAATTCTTCTATAGATTCTCTGTGACACTCTTTCTGCTCCCCAAGCTCAGGGCTTGTCTAGTCCAAACATGTAAAATCAACAATTTAAAAACCAGAGCACAAAAGATAAAACTTTGAACCACATCTTCAAAATCTGGCCCTTCATAAGCATAATTGTACAATTTGGTATAAATATTTGTTCACTTCTCCCTCACTCACTAGTCTGTAAATTCCGTGAAGGCCAGGGCAATAGAAATGCCAAATTGTGGAGCGGTTGAATCCAGTCATTCGGATGCAGCGTGGGGAACCCTTTGTTCTGCCCACAGTCCCTAGCTGCCTGCATGCCTGGTTGTGAATGTCCTTCTAGAGCTCTGGGACTGGAGTGACAAGAGCTAAGTTTGAGACTTGGCCCCCCCACTAACTGACCGATAATTGACACAACCTCCCTACACTTCAGTTTCTTCAACTATAAATAAGATGCTATCATTAAAGATTGAGTGAAATTAACATGCAAAGCTATAGAAAAATATAGGGTTTCAAATGGTGAAAGTGGAATTCATCAGAAATTCCTTTGACAACAAAAGCTGGATATTAAAACGAAGACTTACATATACATATAACAGGATATGAACTCAAATGATTTTATGTTTGCAATCTACACTCTCTCCTCACCTTGGTAAATTATTCTGAAACAAGCTCATCCCCGCCCCACAGGTCCTCCATTCAGGAGTGATGCAATCCTGACCTATGATGTTTTCAGAATGTTTTCTGAGCATTGGCAGCTTAACTAAAAGAATCCTCTCTATTTTTTTCCTTGCTATTGCATATGGGATAACTGTTCTCACCTGTTAAGCTTCTACCAGAAAATCCGCCTGCCACACAATAGATTGCAAACACAGCTCATGCTGCATAAAGAAGTCAGTGGGCAGGGCATGGGGTCAGCCTGCCGTTGGGAGCAAGCCGGTTCTGTTGGCACGTCCCTTTTGTGGAGGGTGTATTGTTCTACAATATGTACCCGGCTGCACACCATCTATTTATTTGCTATCCTTGAACTAACAGGGGGTATTTTCCCCCAGATGTAAATGAGTTGGTGAGAGAGAAGCTTCTCCTGCTGAGAGACTCACTTCTGCACCAAGTCCTCTTTGTTAATCTTCTGCAAAATAAAGCAGTTTTCTGTTGAAGAGGAAGCGATCATTAATTTTTCATAAGAGCAGCAAAGTTGTGAATAGCAGAAGACCTCTTGAATAAAGAGCTTAGAGGTTCCAAGAGAGAAGAATAACAAACCCAGGGGAGAAAAAAAAGTATATTCTTTTTTATGCAATTCATCATTTCCTGCACCCCTTCATGCCCTGTTAAGAAGGAAGAAGCCATTTATGCGAACTAACAGTTCTTCAAATCTCATGAACCTTAATTTTAATCCTTATAAGTATCTTTTTAAATGAATAATACAGTGACCTTCAGTTTTGTTCTGTATTATGTGAAGTTGATTCATAAAGACTGCTTTAGTTTTTTAAATTAAGGCAGAAGCTGTATGTATTCTACTCAGTTCCAGCATTAGCGTTATCCCAAGTGTGGCATTTATGTTCTTTCGCTTCTTTGGTATAAATAAATATCAAAGTAGGAAGACCAGTGTGAACTCTACAAGGAATAATAAACTAAAATAATATGGCATCGATTTTGTTCAGGGTGTCTAAATGCGTTTTTATGATTGTGTATGTTTATAGCTTCTTCACACAAGTGACATGAATTCCAGGCAATTAAAAAGGACATGAAATTCAAGACATTTAGGAGGAGGCTCTGCTTTCTAATAGCTCTGCATTTGACCAAGTTGTGGTTCTTGAGAAAAGCACTGCAGATTTGAGAACTCCATCTTAAGAAATGGTGGCGTTATTGCCATTTTGTCTTGTCTTACAATATTATTGCAAGGAAAACACATTAGGGGACTTGATTTTGGCTGCTGAAGTGCTATATGAGGACATAACAATTTAATAAAAGAGCAGAGAAAGATACCTTTACACCACATGTGTATTTTCATTTTGCGTTTCCTCTAATCAAGGGCCCTTAGACTGGCTTTAAGTCTTGTTGCCAAGGTTGCAGCCTTAGTCACCTTGAGTGAGGGAGACATGGCCCAGGAACCTGGGAGCCCGACAAGGTCACAGAGAGGACTTCTTTACAAAGGAAGGGGAACCCCACATGGACAGCTTTCTACATGACAAATTTAAGCCACTTAATGTTCTTATGCATTTCAATAGGATAAAAGGCACTCCTCTTTGTTGCTTGGCTAATTTCTGTGTCTTCTCTGTGTCCTTCTCAGAGCGTTACTGTTATTTTTTCAATTATTTTTGTATTATCTAAATTACTCAAGTAATGCATAAATATTAACTCCTTGAAAGCATTAAAACATTACAGAGAAGTTAAAGTCCTCTTGGATCCTAACCACCAGTATGGGTGCCTTTTTGCTTTCCTCTCCCTAGTTCCTCCACCCCCCATTTCAGCAATCACATTCAGTTTAGTCTGCATCCTTGGAAATGTCTTACATACATTTAAGAATAATGCCTGCAAATCAATAGCATTAAACAACTAGACAGGATTGTTTCTGAAAGATTTCCTAGGGGCGCCTGGGTGGCTCAGTTGGTTAAGCGACTGCCTTTGGCTCAGGTCATGATCCCGGAGACCCGGGATCGAGCCCCACATCGGGCTCCCTGCTCTGCGGGAAGCCTGCTTCTCCCTCTTTCACTCCCCCTGCTTGTGTTCCCTCTCTGGCTGTGTTTCTCGCTGTCAAATAAATAAAAATCAAAAAAAAAAAAAAAAAGATTTCCTCCCCAAAATTAAATAAATAAAAGGTTTTCCCCTCTACATTGGTATTCTGTATACCTTTCTGCTTTTTTTTTACTTATTAATATTTCCTGGAGATCTTTCCATGTTAATCTACCATATAGATCTACTTCATTTGTTTTAATTGCTTCATGATATTTCGTGGTGTGCCTGTGCTGTAGTTATTTAGCTTTTATCCTAGACAGGCACATTTAATTGTTTTTCCAATTTTCTGCTATTAAAAATGCTGTAGTAGTCTGTGACTTCTTGCACACAAGAATGTTCCTTTAGGTTCATACCTGCAGGTGGGAAGGCTGGGCTGCACAACGTGCACATTTTATGGTTTAACAGGTAGGGCCAAATTGCTCTTCCAAGTGGAGGCACCAATTTACATTCTGACCAGCAATGTATAAGGATTTACATGTCCCTGCATCCTCACCAGTATTATCAGACATTAAAATGTGTGACTTGAAAGCATGCAAAATGGGGTCTTTTTTATTTTATTTCTCTTATTACTAATGAGATTAAGACACTTGTTATATGTTTCTTGGCTATTGTCATTTCCTCCCTATCATTTGTTTATTCTATTGGGTTTTTGCCTTGTGGATTTATAGGAGTTGTGTGTGTGTGTGTGTGTGTGTGTGTGTGTGTGTAAGTGTATGTATTTATATGGACATACACATACACAGTATATATATATATATATATATATATATATATATATATATATATGTGTGTGTGTGTGTGTGTGTGTGTACCTATATATACAAACACACTGTGTTGTAATCTTGTATCTGCTAGATACACTGCTATCTCTCAGACCTTGGCCTTCATTTAAATTTGGGCGAGCCTGGTGGTGGGTATTAAGGAGGGCATGTATTGCATGGAGCACTGGGTGTGGTACATAAACAATGAATTTTGGAACACTGAAAACATAAAAATTAAAAAAATTTGTTTATGGTATCTTTTGTCACCATTGTTTTTGACTTAGATTTCTTTTCTCTCTCTTTTTAAAGATTAACTGATTGATTGATTGATTTCAGAGAGAGAGCAAAGACATGAGCAGGGGCAGGGGCGGAGGGAGAAGCAGACCCCCTGCCCAGCAGGGGCTTTTCCTGGGATCGTGACCTGAGCCAAAGGCAGACGGGCACTTAACTGACTGAGCCAGCCAGGAATCCCTCTTTTTTCTCAATCTTTCTCTTCTTTTCCCCAAATTTCCTTGTAAACATGCTGCAGTTATCATCTTGAGCACATGGTACACTGATTACCTTTTCAACTAATCATATCCAAGTGAGGTTTGATAACCTTGTCGCCACCTACCATTCATAGCTTTAGGAGAGGTTCATGTGAGAAGGAAAGAGTTAATTGCTACTAAAATCCATTTGCAGCAGCCTACCTTGGATGTGCAACTTTTCTTCTACATTATTTATCTAGGTTGAGGGCTTGAAGTTTGAGGGAACATATATATGGGGATGGGGAGTGCAATTATATGTGGGAGGTTAAGGAAAAAAACCCAACTCAGCAGTTTACCTGCCATCTACTTTTCAGAAACTATGGGCACATGACTCCCAAGGCTGTATTCTGGGTTTTATTGTGCACTTCAAATTGGAATATATCTCACAACAGTTGCATTTAATTGGGAGATTATTAAAAAACATGCACAAATTGAGAGTTTCTCACCCAGAAAATGCTGCTGGTATCCAACCTAAATGAAGCCTTTCTTCCTTCTGTGTTCTACTGTCCTGCAAGGAGACATATAAAGGAGGGTAAACCAGGACAGAGCTTTGGTTAGACTGCTGTCCCCCAAACTTCAGTGATTTGAAAACTACCTTTACAAATATCGCCATAACAACTTTCCTCCTGTGCTATTATTTACTTAATACTCTTCTTGAATCACCTATTCTGTGATCATAAATAAATTTATTGAAAAGGATAAATTTAACCTTTATCATTACCACAAATGTTTCACTTGTCCTATATAAAATAGATCGTAACCATAAAAATAAATACAAACACAACAGTTATGTAGTAGGGAAATACTCTGCACCTGTGGTCCACAAGCTCTTGTTTAAAGGGGAGATTTCGTTGGGGCACCTGGGTCGCTCAGTCAGCTGGTACAGGCTCAGTCAACTGAGCGTCCAACTCTTGATTTCAGCTAGGTCATGATCTTAGGATTGTGAGATTGAGGCTGGCTCCACTCAGTCAGGAGTCTGCTAGAGATCCTCTCTCTCTTTCCCCATACCCCTCTCCGTGCTCATGCTCTCTCTCTCTCTCTCTTGCTTGCTCTCTCTCTCAAATAGATAAATATATACATAAATAGAATCTTTACTTAAAAGGGGGGGGTCGCGTCTGGGTGGCTCAGTCAGTTAAGTGTCTGCCCTTGGCTCAGGTCATGATCTCAGGGTCATGGGTTCAAGCCCCATGTCATTGGGCTCCCTGCTCAGCAGGGAATCTGCTTTCCCTCTCCCTCTCCCTCTGCCTGTCCCCGGCACTCAGCTCTCTCTCTCTCAAATAAATAAAATCTTTTTAAAAATAAATAAATAAAAATTTCACAAAGGGGAATATTTAACAACTATTAATGAAGAGAAAAAGGTGTTAAATGCATAATGGTACCAAACTAAGATTTTTCTCTTTGATGTAAATAGAATGGAGAGAGGATTGAAATGAGGTCCAATGCTATGCTGCCCAAAATCAGGTTGGGAAACACCACTATCCCACATTCAGGAAAATAGTGGTATGGCCAATGGACTGGAGTATCCCAGTGGAATAGAATATCCTTAGTCTAAGAGAGAGTGCAAGCTATGTTCCTATTGTTTTCCTAATAATTCTGAGACCAAGTTGCCTGTTCCTCCAAAACACATGCTTTGTCCTATCTCCCCTGAGAGTGCCACTGATTGAGCACATCACCTTCAAATGAATTGATTGATTGTACAGCCCTTTCACCTGCATGTTTTTATCAGTGTGAGGTTATAGCTCTGCTGGGTTTTGCTTGGTCCTAGACCACTGAGGCTCACATATAAGAACGGTTCCATCAGAGTCACACCCAGCAAATGCTGTTTTTCACAGGGAACATAGCATGGGGGGAGGGAGAGTAGGAAGGATGGGGAAATCTATTCAGTAGAATTGAGGCTTATTTTAAGAAGAAAACAAGTGTAAACTGGCAGTGATGTAGGATGTCACAGCCATACTTTGAAAAGTACATCCATGTGGCCTTAGTCTACTTACCTTGCTTTGGATTCAGATGTCATCTGTGTTCATTATATTTTTTAGGTATTTTTGAATTATGCATGGTACTTTAAAAATATAAGTAATAAAAAGGGGTTTTTAAATGATTGTATTTATTTCCTACCCCATTTTCCTCCCCTTCCTGTCTTACTCCTAGAGGCCACCAATTTTAACCCATTCTATTTGTAGGCTGTCTGGTGGTAAGCTCCACATTTCCATATAACATGCTCCTACTTTTATTTGGTCATTTACCACCTTTAAACAATGTCTAGCTACTTCTTGCTGTGTTGGATGAGAATGTAATTAATAATATCACCCTCTCCTTTTCCTCTTGCTTCATTATGTTTTGGCTATTGAGAAGTCTAATGCCAATCTGATTCTCAGTCTTTTGCAGGCGATCTGTTTAGTTCCTGTGAAAACTTAAAGGATCCTTTATTTTTATGGCTCTGAAATTTTGTAATGATGTATATAGGATTTATGACCAAGTATTCCAGACTTTTATAAAGGTATCAGTTCAGTTATTTCCAGTAATTTCTTAGTATTTCATATCTTTTGGTGCTGTTAGCAAAAGTATCTCTTTTACATTTTAATTTCCAAGTATTCATTTTAGCATATGTAAATATAATTGAAATTGCATAATGATACCATATCTTGCAACCTTGTTAAACTCACATATTAGTTTTAGTAGCATTTTTTGCTGTGTTATGTTAGTCACCATACAGTACATCATTAGTTTTTGATGCAGTGTTCCATGATTCATTATTTGCGTATAATACCCAGTGCTCCGTGCAATCTGTGCCCTCCTTAATACCCATCACCAGGCTCACCCATCCCCCCACCCCCTCTCTTCCAAAACCTTGTTTGTTTTCCAGAGTCCATAGTCTTTCATGATTTGTCTCCCACTCTGATTTCTTCCTCTTCATCTTTCCCTTCTCCTAATGTCCTCCATGCTATTCCTTATGTTCCACAAATAAGTGAAAAACAATTAGGAACATTTTTGTACATTCTCTTCAATTCTTTGCATAGACAGTCATGTCATCTGTAAATAAAGACCATTTTACTGCTTCCTTTCCAATCTGGCCTTTCATTTCTTTTACTTCATCCATTGGCTAGAAAACCAAGGATACTATTGAATAGAAATGGTAAAGGTGGATATCTTTGTCTTGTTTCTGGTCTTGTGGGGAAACATTCAGTCTGTTATCATTAAGTATGATGCTAGCATATATTTTTCGTAGATAACCTTTTTCATATTAGAGGTGCTCCCTTTTAATTCCTTCCTTTTTGAGAGTTCTTATCAGGAATGTATGTTAAAATATATAAAAAACTTAATACAGCTCAACACCCCCCAAAAAATTTAAAAATGGACAGAAGACATAAACAGACGTTTCTCCAAAGCAGACATACAGATGGCCAACAGACACATGAAAAAGTGCACAATAACGCTTGCCATCAGGGAAATGCAAATCAAAACTACAAGGAGATATCTCCTCACACCTGTCAGAATGGTCAAAATCAACAAAGCAAGAAACAACAAGTGTTGGCGAGGATGTGGAGCGAAAGGAACCTTCTTGTACTGCTGGTAGGAATGTAAACTGGTACAGCCACTCTGGAATACACTATAGAGGTTCTTCAAAAAGTTAACAATAGGGGCACCTGGGTGGTTCAGTCGGTTAAGCATCTGTCTTCAGTTCAGGACTTTTATTCCAGAATCCCATGATTGAGCCCTGCCTTGGGCTCCCTGCTCAGTGGGGAGTCTTTTTCTCCATCTCCTTCTACCCCGATGCCCCACTTGTTCTCTCTCTCTGTCACAATTAAGTAAGTAAAGTCTTAAAAAAAAAAAAAGTTAAAAATAGAACTACCCTACAATTCAGTAATCACACTACTGGTTATTACCCAAAAACACAAAAACACTAATTCAAAGGGATATAGGCAACCCTATGTTTATAGCAGTATTATTTACAATAACCAATATATGGAAGCACCCCAAGTATTCATCAGCTGACAAATGGATAGAGAAGATGTGATGTATATTTATAAAATGGAATATTATTAAGCCATAAAAAAGAATGAATTCTTGCCATTTGCTACAGCATATTTGGAGATAGAGGGTATAATACTGAGCAAAGTAAGTCATTCAGGGAAAGACAAATACCATATCATTTCACTCATATGTGAAATTAAAATAAAGAACAAAACAAATGAGCAAAGGGAAACGAAGAGACAGACAGACAGACAAAGCAAGAAAGAGTTTCTTAACTATAGAGGATAAACTGATGGTTACCAGAGGGTTAGGAAGTGGTGGGTGAGTTAAATAGATGATGGGGATTAAGAAGTGCACTGTGATGAGCAGTGGGTGATGTATGGAATTGTTGAATCACTGTATTGTACACCTGAAATTAATGTAACACTGTATATTAACAATACTGAAATAAAAAATTAAAAATGTAATAAAAGAATGTATGTTAGATTTTATCAAAGCCTTTTCTGCATCTATTAAGATGACCATGTAGTTTTCCTTTACAGCTTATTAATATAGTGAATTACATTGACTGATTTTTAAATGTTAAGCCAACTTTGTATTTCTGGGATTAAAAACCTTCTTTGTCTCTCTGTGCATTGTTGGATTTGATATGTTGAAATTTTGTTTCAAACTTGTGTAGGTTCATGAGGGATATTGATCTATTTTCTTTGCTGGCAATGTTTTTGTAGTAGTTTTGGTATTAGGGCAATACCGAGCTCATACAGTAAATTGGAAAATGTCTCCTCCATTCCAGTTTCCTAGAAGAGTTGTGTTGACTTGATATTATATCTTCCTTAATACTTGATATAGTTTACCAGTGAAGTCGTCTGGCCTGGAGTTTTCTTTGTGGAAGATTATTTTTTAATTAAAAATTTCTTTGGCTGATATAGGGCTATTAGGTTATCTGTTTCTTCCTGAGTGAGCTTTGGTAATAATTTGTGTTTTTCAAATAATTTGTCCATTTCATCTAAGTTATCAGATTTGTTGGCGTAAATTTCTTCACAATATTCCCTTTATTATCTTTTTATTCTCTGTAGAATATATAGTGATGTCACTTCTCTTGGTCCTATTATCTGCAATTCTGTCTTTTTTTTTTTCTTTTTTCTTGATAAGACAGACTACAGGCTTATCATTTTTATTGATCTTTTCAAAGAACCAGCTTTTGGTCTCATTGATTTTTTCCTATTGTTATTCTTTTTTCTATGTTATTGTTTTATGTTCCTGTCTTTATTATTTCTTTCCTTCTACATAGTAAGTTTAATTTGCTCTTACTTTTTAAGTTTTTTACAGGGAAAGCTGAGACTTTGTTTCTTTTCTAATGTAAGCAGCTGATACTATAAATTTCCCCCTCCATACTGCTTTAGTGTCATCCTCCAAATTCTATGTTATTTTAATTTTCGTTCAGTTAAAAATACTTTCTAAATTCCAATTAATCCTTGAACCATGAGATATTCAAAAGTATATTATTTTGTTTCCAAATATTTAAGGATTCTTCAGGGACTATTCTGTTGCGCTTTTTTTTTTTTTTTGATGGAATCACCTCTTTCTTTCTTTCTTTCTTTCTTTCTTTCTTTCTTTCTTTATTATTTCTTTTAGTCATCATACAGTACATCACTAGTGTCAAGATTTATTGTTTACATATAACACCCAGTGTGTTGCTTATTTTTTATTTAATCCCATTATGTGGAATATGCTTTGTGTGACTAGAATCTTTTTTAATTTACTGAAACTTTTTATATAGCCCACAATATGGTGTATTGTTCTAAATGTCCATGTGCTCATGAAAATAATGTGTATTCTGCTGTTGCATGAAATTGTTTTATAAATGTCAATTAAATAAGTTGTTGATAGAGTTGTTTAGGTCTTCTATTTCCTTATTAATTTTCTGTCTACTTGTTCTATATATCATTGAGACAGGAGTACTAAAATTTCTGACTACATTTATGGCTAGTTTATTTCTTCTTGCAGTTATACTAGTTTTGTCTTATGTATTTTGAAGTTCTGTTATTAGGTGCATAGACATTTATGGTTTGTGATTATTATGGGCTCTTGATGAATTAAATCTTTTATCATTATGCAATGATCTTCTTCATCCCAAGTGATACTCTTTGTTGTAAAATCTCCTTTCTCTAATGTTAATATGGCTATCCTTTGATTGTTCCGAGTATAATTTTCCATTCTTTTACTTTTAACGTGTGTGCCATTTTATTTGGAGTGTGTTGCTTATAGGCAATAGTCAAGTCTTGCTTTTATTTAATCTGACAATTTCTGCCTTCTAAGTGTGGCATTTAGACCATTTATATTTAATGTGACATGTGATATAATTGGTTTAAATGCTATTTCTTTTCTATTTGTCCCATCCCCCCTCTTTGTTCCCTTCTTCCTCTTCTTCCACCTTACTTTCGATTGAGTATTTTTTCAGTTCTATTTTACGTTCTTTGTTGGCCTATCAACTATAATTCTGTTTTTTGTTATTTTACTTGTTACTTCAGGGTTCATAAGTAAATATATATACTATATATATATACTGTATATATATATACTATATATGCATATGTAATAAGATGACTTTCAAGTTATATTATGCCACTACAGATGTAGTGTAAGAATCTTGAAATAGTCTATTTCTGTGTCTCCCCTGCCAGCCGTTTTTGCCATTATTACCATACCTTTACAAACTGTTACAAACCCCACATTATTTTGTTTAAATTGTTATGTCTTAAAGAGATTTTTTTTAAATCAGGGCACATATATACATATGAGTATGTGTATGTGTGTATATCCATTTCCATTGTTCTGTCTTTTTTGTAGATCCCCATTTCCATCTCACATCATTTTCCTTCTGCTTAAATGATTTCCTTTAACATTTCTTATAGTTCAGTCTACTGATAGAGTTCTTTTAGCTTGTGTATGACTGAAAAAGTCTTTATCTTTTCTTGAAATCTTAGTATCCAATAATATTGCTATAAAACTGAGTGAGGTGTCCATGAGTTGAAAACTTATGTTCACACAAAACCCTGCATATGAATGTTTACAGCAGCTTTATTCATAATTGCCAAACATGGGAGCAGCCAAGATATTCTTCAGCAGTGAAGAGATGAACAAACTGTGGTACTTTCAACAATGGAATATTATTCAGCAATAAAAAGAAATGAGCTATCAAGCAACAGAAAGACACAAAGGAGCCTGAAACACACTGCTAAGTGAAAGAAGCCAGCCTGAAAGGGCTACATGCTATATAATTCCAACTATATGACATTCTGGAAAAAGATCAGTCCTTGCTGGGGGGAGCAGAGAGGGGCACTAGTTGGGAGAAAGGGAAGAATAGGGAGAGCACACAGGGTTTTTAGGGCAGTGTAACTATTCTGTATTGTACTGGAATGATGGACACATGTCATTATACCTTTGTCAAAATCCATAGAATGTACAACACAAAGAGTGAACTCTAATGTAAACTGTGGACTTTAGTTAATAATATACCAATGATGACTCATCAATTGTAACAAATGTACCACAGTAATGTAAGATGTTAATAATAGGGTAACAGGTGAGGAGTAGGAGGGTACATGGGAGTGCTGTACCTTAGTTCAATTTTTCCCTAAAACTAAAATTAATTAAAAAACAATAAAGTCTATTTTTAAAAACCTGAGTTAAGCAGTATACATTGTAGTTATAGAATATGTATGTATAGAGTATATATTTATTTATAGTACTTATATATATTGCTTAACATAGTAGTTAAACCCATAGATTCTGGAATCACACTGTCTGGGTTCAAATTCTGACCCTGTCACTTAAAAACTATGTAACCTTGGAGCAAGTGGCTTAATCAGTTTGTGTCTCAGTTTCCCCACATAGAAAATAATAATAAAACAATAAAAACAAAGGACTCAGAAACAAACTGAGGGTCTTGGAGGGAAGGGGGTAGAGGAATGTGAGAGCCTGGTGGTGGGTACTGAGGGCATGTATTGCATGGAGCACTGGGTGTGGGACATAAAATAATGAATCTTGGAACACTGAAAAAATAAAATAAAATTAAAGTCAAAAAAAAAAGAAAAAAGTTTAAAAAAATAAAATAAAATGTAACCGTAACTATTAAAAAAAAAAAAACAATAATAGAATCAGGGGCCAGGGTGACTCAGTTAGGTGTCTACCTTCTGCTCAGATTGTGATCTCTGGGTCCTGGGGTTGAGCCCTGCAATAGGCTCCCTACTCAGCAGGGAGTCTACTTCTCCTTCTCCCTCTCCCCACTGCTCATGCACACAGACTTTCTCTCTCAAACAAATGAATAAAATCTAAAAAATAATTTAATAAAAAATAATAAAATCCATTTCACAGAGTTATTGTGAGGATTAAATCACATGTGAAGCCTTTGACACATGTGTGTCACACATGATACATACTAAACACACATGATGGTATCTGTGGTTAGTGTTATTTGATCATGAATACTCACTTGAATAAGGAAGTCTGAACATATTTTGGAAACTTCTTGAATAAACTGTACATGATGGAGAGTGGGGTCTTAAGAACGTAACTGTTCATGTATGAGGATGTGAAGTATACCAATCTGGTATAATTGCCATTTTGCACATTAAAACCCTGGCTTTGGGACTCCCTGATTTGGGTCATTGGCCAAAGTGGCATTGGTTTTAGTGACATTCATTTCATTTCCTTCAATATAAAATATTTCTGAATTTAAGAATTCTGAAGGACACTTGATTGAAGCACTTGTGTTGTTAACAGCCAGGGGCCTTCCACAGATTCCTGCTCTGAGCAGGCACAAAGCTACTTAACATCTTCTTGGAGCTACCTCTGTTTCCATGCACCAGTCGGCTATAGATGTCTCAGCGCGGGTGCCGTAGAGATCTCTGCAGGGTGAAAAGATGTGGATGGCCATGCCCCCTTCTCCATAGGGACTTCACCTGCACTCTTGGACCCCTGGCCACTCACCTGCAGACAGACACCCATCCCATTCAGGGTTTCTAATCTGCCTTTTATTTAAAAAGGATAGGTTCACTAAATAGAGAATTCTTAGCTGACAGTTTCTTTTTCCTTTTAGTACTTTAAAAATGTGATTCCACTGTCTTCTCACATGCTTTATTTCTATCTAGAAAGCCACAGTGATCCTTAACCTTTGATCCTCTCTGTATAACGTGTCTGTTTATCTGAAGCTGCTTTCGAGATTTTCTTTCCATCGGTGGTTTTAAGCAAGTTGGTTAGGATATACCTTGCTGTCTCTTTCTTCATGTTTCTTGTACTCAGGGCTCATTAAGCTTTGTGGATCTGTGGTTTTATTGTTTTTATAAAATTTGGAAAAAAATTTTAGCCATTAATTCCTCAACATTTTTTTCTCTCCTGCTCTTTCTTTTCTGTAGACTGGGACTCCAAATTCCCATGTGTTCACTGGCTTAAAGTTATCCCACAGCCCACGGATGCTCTGCTCATTTTATAAAATTCCCTCTCTCCTGATCCTTTGTTCAGAATGTTTTCTATTGCCATGACTTCAAATTCACTAGTATTTTCTTCTGCAGTCTCTAATCTACCATTAATGCTAGCCAATGTAATTTTTATCTTGGATATTGTAATTTTCTTTAATTAGATAAAGGGTGCCTGGATAGCTCACTTGGTTAAGCATCCAACTCTTGATTTCGGCTCAGGTCATTGGACCAAGCCCTGCATCAGGCTCCATGCTCAGCCCGGAGACTGCTTGTCCTTCTCCCTTTGTTCCTCCCTCCACTCACACTCCTTCTCTCCCTCTGTCTCTCAAATAAATAAACAAAAATATTTAAAGACGGATTAGGTGAGATCAAAGAAGTTTTTGGTTTAGGGGTAATTGTTCACCACAGCTGAGGCAAACTGTTCTGTGTATGTACACAAGGAGCGGTGAATCTTGAAGCTTTCCAACCCAACTTCAGTGGTTGGGAATAGGCATTACTCACAGGCCTTTTTAAGCAGTTGACACTGCTCTCTATCCTCTGTATAGATTTTTCACCTGGCCTTGGGTAGTGTCTTCCTGTGCACACGCTTTTACTTCCTCGGCCAAATACTCCAAGAACCATGTTCAGATCTTTGGAGTTCTCTCTCTATGCAGATTTTCCTCTACTACTCTTCTCTGAAGTGCTAGCTGCCAAGGTCAGTTCTTACACACGTCTGTATCCACTCAACTCCAGGACACCATTCACTCCGCCTGGGTTCACCCTCTTTGTGCTGTGGTTTGGAACCTCCCCCCAGGCAGTAAGCTTGGGAAATCACAGGGTCACCTCATTTGTTTCCCTGTTCTCAAGGATCACTACTTTTTTGTTTGATAACATCCAGTGTCTTGCTTGCTCTTGTTTCCTACATTTTTGTCCATTCTCCTGGCTTGTCTTAGGTAGGAGGGTAAATTAAGTCCTTGTTATTCCATTTTGGCTAGAAGTAGAAATTGGCACTTACAAAAGAAAAAAAAAAGAAATTGGCACTCATTCTCATTTTAGTGGGTTTCAGTTAAGAGAGGAAATAATGCATGTACTCATTCCACCATATCAAACCAGAAGGGCAAGAGCACATTTTTAAGAGGATGCTGCTGCTTATGGTATTAGGGACTCTATTCACACAAGCTTATGGCCTTGTAATTATTTATTCAAATTCATAATCTCTAAATAGACTTCTTGAGGGGAGAAAACTGTCTCATTCATTTTGGGATTATCTTAGGGCTCAATGGGAGTTCTATGAATGTTGAATGAGTGAGTGAATGATGTTGTTACTGGTGAGGTTGCAGATATAAGGCGTTGAGACTGAAGGTAAGGGTATTTTTAGTTAAGATCTTGTATGGAAATGCAGTTTGTAGGGAAATGCAGGACAGTATTGTTTTAGGCTGCAGTTTTTCGGGAGATGTTAACATTAGCACCGACTTCTGATTTGCGGCAGGAAACACTTCTTTAAAATGCTGTCATAGCCTCAACACTTGGGAGAATTTTATTCTTGGCCATTAATCTTGGTTGTTTTCTAATCAGATCTCTGTGTGAAACTTATTGTGGAATAACAAAAATGTATCTTTCTAATCCATCTATTTCCTTGTTTTATTTTTGTGTAATACCAATTTAATATTTTAAAGAATCCTCAAGGTTCAATGTATAGTTATAAAGACAATGGATATATTTTAAGACCAAATTTCCTCATTTTTTTCATAAAGAGTGTGGAACTGTATGATGTATTTATTAAATCTTTCAAAGATCCAGAACTGAGAAAATTGAGTGAGATATTCTAAATATGCCACTTATTAATGCCTTGGCTTATAAAACCAGGATAGCATAGTGGTCTCAAATAACTGTGGGGCCTGATTGCTTATGTACAGCTTCACTTTTACTAGCTGCTTGAACTTGGACAAACCACTCGACCTTTCCAAGCCTCAGTGTGCCTTATGTAAAATGGGATAGTAATAGTACATTCTCAGTTGTTATAGAGATAAAAATAGCTATTGCTTATGAAATGCTTTAAATGGTGCCTAATACATGGTAAGTACTAGGTAAACATAAGTAAACAAAAATAAGATAAAATGAAGTGAAATAGAATAAAATAAGAATAAAACCTTACTCCATCTTTTAGCATTTTGTCTCATCGCTGCCTTTTCCAAGAAGTAAAATCTCCACTGTCTGTTTTAGCAAAATATTTCCTACTTTAATAGGCTGCATTTTTGAAAATCATTTGAATATTGAAGGTAAAGGAATCTTTTCTAATTTCCTTTTATAGATCCTTTAAACAGCAATGATTCCTGTCTTTCTACTTATTTCACTGGGTCATATTTAACCAGACTTTGTTCTTGACCTTCACCTTTCCTTTAGTCAAAGCCTTCAGTTTTCCTCAACTCTACCTGAAATTCTGCCTCTGAACTATCTCCTTCCCAGCACCAAGTTGACGTTAAGGATTTCTCATCATAATGTCTGAACTACTTTCACCTGTTTTGTGACTATTACATGGCGTGCTTTAATACCACAAATATGTTTTCCATCCACAGTGCATTCCTTCCTAATTTAACATCCTTATTTTCTACAATATTCCGGTTTCACGGGTATCTAAGTCTTGTAGCATTATTTCAGGTTGTTAAGAGACATACATTTAATTTACTACTCCTTTTCCATTTTTAAGCTTACTTATCTATTATATTATTTAGTTTGTTATTATAATTTATATTTACATTCTGTATTTTATATAATTATATGATTTTTATGTACTTAGTTTAATAATATTTGGTACTGTTTTATTATTTAGCCTCATTTTTCTGGGCCATGATTGTCCTAGCATATCATTGTCCGGATTATTAAGAAGTTGTTAAAAGAAAAAAAAAGCTTAATCAGCAATAATGATTGACTTTATTTTGTAAATATGACTCAGCTAATAGCTTTTTTGAAATTTATATTGATTTATGTTTTTATTCTGTCATCTCCATCTATCTGATGGCCTCTTTAGGATTTCTGTGCACAATGCATATCCTTATATCTGTTCCTAGCTTGATATCTGAGGCGAGGGAAACCCGCAAGGAAAACTTCACCAGAAATAAGGATGGGCCTAAAATCAAAGTTTCCTAATTAGAATGAATTTCAATACAATCCAGTCCCATTCGACATCAGGAGATTGACAGCTGTCAAAAGCACACCTCAAACCCATGGGGCATGTACTCTGCCTGCCTGCCCCACTGGGTCAGTCACTGTTCTCAGTGTACAGATAGCAAAGGCTCTGTAGGTGTCTGACAAGAGAGCCTCAGTTATGCAGGCTACACCTACTTTAGCACACAGCAGCCCTATGCAATAACGAGTTCTTATCATGAGGGTGGGATAAAGTGCAGATTCAATAAAGCCACACTGTGATGGGTCATGGCAAACCCTCCTGACTGACTTGGGCATGACCCTTCTGAAGTTGCTGGTATAATTGAACACGAACACATGGAAAGAAAAAGTCAAAGCAGGATGATGAAATTCTTGAATTCTTTTGTTTAAAATTACTCTCTTATATGTGTGCATGGAGACACACACACATACACACACACACACACACACACACACACACATGCACCTGCATATGTGAACTGTTCCCTGGGTGGATTTTTACCATTTCATCCAATCAAACATGAGTAGCTCCTGCTGTGATCCTTCTCTAGACAAATTCTCTAAATATTTGGAGAAAGAAGAGGGTATCATTTCTGTGTGTGTAGTAGAGGATTTTTCTGGCTCTTAAAACATTATCTTTTATAAATCCCTGAGAGTTTGAAGTGAGAAAACCATCTTTCCTTTGAATTCAACAAATAGCATTTATTGCATACATGCTTATGTCATCTTACCCTGTAATTGAAACACTGTGGAAAAGCAAACCGTAAGCTTTTAACATTGTTAGGCATGAGCTTCTCCTTCTCATCTTCTAAATTGATGTTTAGAAGAACAAGAGGCTTCTCTAGCTCTGTGTTTATAAACCTTACTGTGGCTGGGGGGGGGGGGTCAATGCCTTTTTAGACTCAGAATCACATGATAGTAAATGTGAATCGAAGCAATGGCTCAAGGGCTTTCTAAGCAATGGTTCCATCAATAATGACATACATCCTTCTTTTATTTAGTAAATGTCAGTAAAAGCTAAAAAGAAAGCAGCGCTATTTGTGTGTTTCATACTCTTACTCAATATGGAGTCCAGTAGTTGAAGAGTCACATCGGGGAGCCAAGAGAGGCAAACAGAACTGATTTCCTGAATCCCCTAGTGAATGCCCACAGATCTAGGGGATGGGTGTTTTAGAGTGTGAGATAAAACTGGAAAGGTTTTGCTAGTACAGAGACCTGTGCATGCTGGTGGAGAAGCCAAATGCTGCCCTTGGGAAGTTTAAGTCTCTCTCCTCCTTGAGTGGGCTCTGTTCTAGGATGGTACTCATGTGAGGGTATTGTACTTACCATGGAGTAAAATGTCAAATAATCACATCCGTAGGAGGTAAGTAATTAAAACAGGATTTATGTTTGTAAAAAAAAAATTGATTATCAAAGTAAGTAATCAGGATACATAGAAAAAAGATAATGCAGAGATGTGGGTTCTGGAGTGAAACAACCTAGTTTCAAGTCCCAGCTCCACTTGCTGAGTGATCTCAGGCTAGTCACTTAAACTCTCTGGGCCTCATATTTTTTCTGTATAAAATGGGGGAAATCATAGCTAGTCATACATTTGTAATGAATGTTAGATGAGTTAATATGTGCAAAACAATTCACAAATAATAAGCACTAAATAAATGCTAATTATGATTTTATTAGTATGTATGAAGAAAGGACTTTCACAGCTAAGATATCAAAAGAAGTGGAGATGTTGAGGCACTTTTTGGTTTTAAAGAATAAATTCCAGTATGAGATGAGACTCTGTCTGACAACCAGATCCCATATGACAGAATGGTCTGGCGTGGATATATGTATATCAGGCTTCAGCTGAGGAAAATATTTAAAGGTGCCAGAAATTATTATTTTTTTTTTAAATTAGGAAACCCTCATTCCTGTGTAACTTGCTTTCTCTTAGCACTATTTCTTACTCTATGGTCTGTGAGTGAAACTCTCTTCTGAGTTTGTTTGGTTTTTTTTAGAACTGGTTATGAATTCTTTATTCTCTCACACAGACATATGCCAATGGGGGAGGAGGGGTGTGTATTTCTTAAATTTCAGTAAGAAATCTGTCTTGCCATCTCTGTAGAGTGGAAAATTCAGCAAGGAAAGTTTGTTCCCTTTCAAATCCCATTCAACAATGTACTTAATGCACAGTGCAGGTTAACCAGACATTCCCACCCTGAGTAATGGTGAAGCCTTCAGAAATTTGGGGTGGGTGTGGATTTTGTATATACTAGAGGGGATCCTTGGGGTGAGTTTTGAAGCAGTCTCTTTGGGGGCTACACTAATGGTTGCTGTGTCTTTGTCAGACAGTCCACCCCTAGGCTACTAACATCCATTTTGTCCTTATGTATGGGAGGCTAAAAGTACCTGCAAAGTTGGGGTCTCCTTGGAGAAATCCTTAACTAACAACTGCCAGGCATATGGCTATAAATACCCTAGCTCCCTTGCACTTTGGGGGAGGGAATTCCGAGGCATATGTGTTGCACAGTTTTCCAGAGTTTCCCTCTGAATCACCCACCGGGGTATCTGACTTCCTACTGCCCCCATTTCCTGGCCTCCTTCCCTGTCTCATGTCTCCCCTCACTTCCCTGGGCTTCCTTCACCACCCCAGAAACACTTCACTCTTCAATCCTTGACTCTATGTCTTTTCTAAGATGGTATATACACCATAAAAGCAGAAGGGCATCTGCTAAGCCTGGATTAGGTTTTGCCAAAACTACTCTGGGCCCTTTATTGGCAGGGCAAAAAGCAGACCATTGCTTCCCCTGGGTTTGAAATTCTACCCATTAAGGGCACAAATTATCATGGATGCAGACCTGTCAAAGCTTAGACTGTTGAGAAGTAGGTAAGGACCATAGCCACTCATTCACTTAACTCAAACTTCTGTCTGCAGGACAGCCAATTTTTCTTGGGGGTGGAAAGTTTTAGTAGCAGCAGACTAATTCTAGCATCCAGCATACTGTGAATGCTGGTTTCTAAGCAAGAGTGGACCTCAACAAATGCTCCTATGCATTTCATCCACTCTCTTTACAGACCTATCAGAAAAGTGCTTTGCTGTGATTCTAGTACCACTCTAGCTAAACCATAGCCACCATTGTGTCAAAGAAAACACCTGCTTCCTATAAGGTTCTCTAGCTAATAGGGAAAACAGGTTGGTTCACACGGTCTCTTACTGCAAGCCAGCTCCTCCTCTGGCAATCTGAAACCAAGATTGCACATTTAGCCAGGTGGGTCTCTTAAAAGTTTCTCCTTTACCATATTCTCCATTTCAGTCTTATCCCTATCTTCTTTCCTGTTTTGCTTTATCACCTTTGTGATGCTTTAATGCTCAGCACACCAACTGAAGCTCTGTGAAATCTGTATCACAGTATATTAACATTCAAAAATACATGCAATCCCTGAGTCGACAATAAATTTGATTTTGCACAAGTGGCATCCTTTATACTTTGCTCATAAGGCAATCTCTCAAGTGTATCTTTTTTTTTTTTTGAAACACAAAACAAGTAGTCTGGAGAAGTAAAAATGGGTTGCATGATGGGTTTTGTGCTCAGCAAAAAGAACTTGGACAAAGCAGCCATGCTGATGTTCTTATTTACAAAGGTTGCCGTCTGGGAAATTAGTGTCTGCTGCTACTCAGTAATTAGGAAAATTTAGGACCCCTAGTGCTCCAACATCTTGCATTAAAGGTTGTATGTTATTGGTGTTTTCGTGAGAATTTGCTGGATTTCTGTCATTAATAACAGGCATAAACCCAGCAAGCAGTAGAATATGCGTTACATTTAATCAATTTGCTATTTGTATTCATTATGTATGTCCTCCATTTTGAGTCATGAAAAATTGAAAGGCCATTACAAATAGAAGGAGCATCATGGATTACAAATGATGTAACAAGAGCATAAGCGCTATTAATTGGTCAATTGTGCTTGTCAGTACATTTAAAGTGATTAAGGCAGAAAGATTAGAGGGGGTATGCATGTGCTTGGGAAGGAGTGCCTCCTACCCACATAAATGCAGCAAAAACCAATGGCATTTATTCCAACAAATTCATTCATCAAGTGTTTTTTGAGCACATGCTATGTGCCAGGGGTTGTGCTGAGTGTTGGGAATACAGTAGAACAAGCAAATGAAGTCTTTGACCTCAGGGGTTTGTATGTTGGTGGGGAGGGAGAAATGTGAATAATACATAATACATGGATATAGATAATACAGCAACATAATATCTGGTAGTGATAAAACCCATGAAGACCACTAGAACAAGAGGAGGGCATTGAGAGCAATTGTTGATAGTGACGTTAGGCCTCCTTGGGGAAGTGACATGTGAACAGAGGTTTAAACGAAGAGAGAAGACAAGCCATGTAGCTCTGGGGCAAGGGAAAGACTAGTTCATACATATGAATTGGTCCAACACCTCAACTTCTATTGTAACTCTCGAGAATACAAGAATCTTGTAATTCTTTCTGTTGTCTTGACTCAATGGAACTGCCTCTCCAGAGCTGGAAAACTCTATCAGTTGTCTCCCTACTGCTCGCTTCTGTGGTAGCTGTTCTGTTAAAGTGAAAACCGATGGCTTTAGTTACCATTTTAAGTGCATGCATCTTAAAGTCCTCATCATGGCTCACAAAGCCCTAGGTGACCAGGCTCCTGTCCCACATTGCATACCAGTCTTCTCTCCCCTGCTAAGTTCTAGCCCCTGGCCTTTCTGCTGCATACACAGCTAGCTCTTAGCGGTCTCTCTGACCAGTACAGTCTGTCCTCAGACTCAGACCTCTGCTGCCAGGTCACCTTCTCAGGGCAGCCCTCCCTGACTTGCAGGCCAAAGTCATTTCTCAGTCCTTAGCTATTAGGCCCTCCTGCTTTGTTTACATCATGGCCCTCGCTGTTACCTGAACTGCATGCTCTCTGCTTGTTTGTTTCTTGTCTAGTCCCACATTTGTGTGTAAACACCATGAGATCACTCATCACCCGAGTACACTGCTGTATTCCAGTGCCTACAGCAGTGCTTGGCACAAAGAAGAGGCCCAAAGGCCCAAGACGAGGGATGTAATGAATGAGTTAATGAGTGAGTCAATCAATCAGTCAACTAACCAGCCAAAATAAAGGTAAAAATGGACAGTTTGGTTTCTGTTTTTTTATTCAGGTAGCTATTTAAAATTTTGCCTGCGATCCACAAGGAAGAAATGGGTGCATATTCTGAGCAGTGCTGTGCAAATGAAAGTAATTAGACAACATTGATATTTGTGCTATTTGGTTCATGTGCCTAGGATCTCTTGCTGTACCTTTTTAAGTAACTTAATATTTCTTTTCAATGTAGTCAATCATTTTTTATCAATGTATTCAATCATTTTTATGGGCTAAATGGTATGTTATTGTCTCTGAGTATTTGCAAGTGATAGAATGGAGGCCTAGAGTGAACCCGGCAAATTACTTTTTTTTTTCAGAGTGTAATACTTTATTAATCTAAATCTGTAGAGAAATTTTATCAATATTTTTTTATCTTTTTTTTATTGTTACTAAAATTTTTTTTCCAGTGTGGGGAATGGGGAATGAATCTTGGAACACTGGCAAATTACTTTTATAGCAATTCTGCTTTTTAGAATTGATGATCTAAGACTCCTTACTTAGTACATAGCACTGGAAAATACATCAGAAGAGGGTAATATTATTGTGTGGTGGTTCCAGACCCCATGTTCAGTCCAGGACATGATTCATAGCAGACTTATGAGTGTTTGGCATGTACCAGACTCTGTGGAGGTGCTGGGGTACCAGGTGAAGGAGTGCGTTGCTCTCTTCCTCCAGGAAGAACTGGTGGTCAACAACAGCGGTTCCATAACCCTCACACACACTAGAGTCACCTGGGGGTCCCCTGTATAAACCTACATCTGGACCCCCTAGCAGGCCAGTTGGTTCAAAATCTCTGGCCCAGGGTCTTACACATTCATGTTTTTTAAACCCTGTGTGCTACTCATGCACAAACAGAGTTGAGATCCAGTAGTCTAATAGAAGGATGGACGAATGAAGAGCAAACCACAGACGATGGGCCAAGAACCAAAATAACACCAGGTGAGCGTGCACAGGAAAATGATGATATTTCTCTTTGGTGCTTATGCACAATTCAACTCAGAAAAATGTTTTTAGGAACCAGGGGCCAGATGACCTGGTTAGATAAATATTACATGTATTTATTACCTACTCCCACCCCCAAAAAACTGATCAAAAGGTGGCAAATACCATGCATTAAATGATTATTTTTATTATGTGGGTCCAAACAAATGATTTTATTTTTCTATATAAGCCAGGAGTTGGATATTGTATCCTTAGGCAAATAAAGAATTCTAATTAAAATATAGTCTTTCCTAACTGGCAGACTTGAGAGAACGTAAAATAGGTGAATCCACAGGATAACCGTCAAAGGGAAGGAATCAACATGTCCTCTAAAATTATTTTAAAAGGTCAGAACTTCCTGAAGTGTGGTGGTAACGGTGTTCTGAAACTCTCTTCCTTGGCCTGCCTGTGGCTTTGATAGTGGGCACTGAAGTGATCAGCCTGGAAAAAGGCAGATCTTTCTGGGTAATTAATTGAGGTGTAGGTTATTTAGCTGCGATCAAACTTTGCTTTTTCCCCCCTTGACTTGGATGAAAGAGAATGAGAAAGTGAGAATGATTTCATAAGAGTTAAATTGTTGTTCAGAGTGTCACTTGTAAGTAAAATATTGGTAAAATATTCCTGTCTTGTCTAGTGATAAAAGGTGAGGTTTTAAAAAGCAGTGTTTGCAATCTGATGGGCACTTCACAGAAGTCAGTTAGCATGTTGTAAGGAAGTCTGTGTCTTGTCCTCACCCTTTGGCCTCCCTTGCTTTGCCATGCTCTCTGCTCCTCGCAGGGAAGCCTGAAGCGTCCAGCCACCGTATAAACCCAGATGAACACCTTTGAGGCTAGGAAGAGTGGCTGCCAAACCTCCAGATATCTGCCTGCCACTGCGCCCCCTTGGCGTGTACAAATGGGTGATCTTGAGAAATGCTCACAATTTCAGAGAAGCCATATACTTGAATATTTAAAGAAAGTGATATTTTATAAAATAGAGGGGGAGCAGAAGGAGGCAATGAGGACCTAGAGGCCTCTCCAGAAATGAAGGTGACCAAGATGGGCAGCCCCAGGCAGGTGGCTCCCTGAGGACACACTCCACGGGGGGAAGCAGCAGGTATCAATGCTGGCTACACACTGGGGTCACTGGTGCTTGAAAAATACAGAGGCCTGAGCCCCCTGCCCAGATTCCTGGGAGTCAAGGGTGCTGGGTCTAGGCGTACTTTATAAAAGCTCCCAGGAGACCTGAACATGCATCCAGGATTGGGAAGCACTGGTGTCATCCCAGATTAGTGACCAGAGTAACCAGGGAAGTACCATTGGTGGCACAATCCACCGAGCTCAAGGCCTTGGCATATCTGGGGCTCTTCAGAGGGCAAAGACACATCATCAAGGGAGACATTGTGGTGGGAAAAAACGGAATACATCCACAGTAGGGCAATTGTTCCCTTCCTTCTGTGACTTCCTGACTGCGTCTTCCCTGGTAGAAACCGCAACGGGCAGGAGAGACATATCTTTCAAGTAAATGCCTGTCGTTCAGATCCCTCTTTTGGTTAATATGATACTATGGTGAGAAAATCCACTTGCAGATGAAGTGAATACTTGAGATTGAGAATCAGAAGTGGAGTGATAGTAGGCCTAGTAAGCTCTACTTTGAAGGAGAGCAGGTGGGATCTTTTGGGAGGTTTAAGCAGAGATCCAAGGCAGCCTGAAACACACAGGCCAGTGCCATCCAGGGCTCTGTGGTATAGAGATGCCTTGTGATATCACACCTCCTACATGTTCCAGGACAAATCAGAGCCAGGGAGATCTGGAAGGGGAAGAAGCCAAACAAGGGTGCAATGGATGTGACATTCCAGATGCATCCTGGTCCCAAGAAAGGACCTTGGGGTTTTCCAATGCTTGGGGCAGAAGAGTGTGAGGTCTGTGTACTCCCACAGAGGCTATGCATTGGCTAAAGACCACTGAGGCTTGGAGGAATGTAGCTGCAAGGCCTAAGGAGTATCTCCTGAAGGTCACAGGTAGAAGCATAGCAGCATAGCCTACAGAAGCTGGGGGTTGGGTGCACAAGCTGATAAAGGGATGCAGGGGGGATCTGGGCAGGATACTGACCACCTGGTGTCCCAGCAAAGCATCACCTCCCAGCTCTGTGTATTTCTATTGAGATATCATAGCGCATATTTCTGCATTCCTCCTCTGATTCAGTAGATTGCCTCTCATTACCTTTCTCTTTCTTACCGCTCAGTTCCTTGTTCTCATTGTTTTCTGTTTCTTGTGATCAGCGTGGGAAATCTAGGAAGTCTGGAGGAGGGTGCAACTAAGGGAAGTGGGACAAGGAGGCCAGTCTGACCTGCAGGACAGCTTGGATGCTCTCTGCAGCAAGAGACATAATACCCAACCAAAGGGGCCCTTATAATGGGAGATTTTTCCTCACACAAGAAGTCAGGTACCAGGTGGTCCAGGTTTGACTCAGTTGCTCAACAATATCAAGACTCCTAGTAAGGGTGTGATATTGTGATTTATAATAAGAAACATATATTTGGTCTTTGTTCCTCACCCCCGGCACAGACCTCCTAAAACTCTTGGAACTTCCTAGTTGAGGAAAGCTAAAGGTGATTTTGTTATGTCAATCAGGCAGCTTCTGGATCTCACCTTAAGGATCTCGGCTGGTTACCAGGAGAATCAACCATGTTATCAGAGGGTTGGAACTTTCATTTCTACTCCCAAGCTGGAGGAGGACTGGAGGTGAGTCCAATTACCAGGGGTCGATGATTTAATCAGCTGGGGAGATTTCGGGAGAGTGGAACACTCAGAGAGAGCAGGCAAGCTCCTTGCCCTTTCTTGGGACTTTGCCTGGTGCATCTCTCCCATTTTGACTGTTCTTGAGTTACATCCTTTTATAATAAACCAGTAACCTAATAGGTAAAATGTTCCTTTGAGTTCTGTGAGGTGCTCTAATGAACTGAACCTAAGGAGAGCATCTTTAGAAGCTCTAGTCTATAGCCGGTTGGTGAGAAGCACAGGTGACAATGTGGGCATGCAGTTGGCATTTGGAGCATGGATGGGGAGGGGCAATCATGGGAGACCAAACCCCTAACCTGTGGGATCAAATGCTATCTGCAGGTAGACAGTGTGAGAACTGAGTTAAAGACTTATAGGACACCAGCTGGTTTTGGAGGACTACCTATTGGTGTGGGAACTGGCCCCACCTCCAAACATACACCTGTTGAAACTGGGTGCAGAATTATAACGGGCTTCTCTGCCATCCTCTTGGCCTTCCATCCATCGTAGTGGCTGCATGGCTTCTATTTTCCAGATCCAGGCGCAGACTCTGTAGGTGAAGGGTCAGCCAGGTATCACCTTCCTATTACTCAGTTTCAAGGAAGATACAGGAAAGATAATATCTGGCATTTTGGCTTCTGCCTGCCAGTCCCTGCAAAAGAAGGGGTTCTGGTTATTCTCCCTTTGTTGTCTGTTTGGATTCATCCTCTGCCCTTTTCTACCCTGCTCCTTGCTCCGTGCTCTTGGAGGCTGATACCTCCAGATTTCACCACCAGGCTTTGCCCTTTGGCTTTTAGTGGGGTTCAACCCAGGGGAGGCCCAGGAGGAGTTGGGAGGGAGCAGGAGAGAAGTTGAGGTATTTATTCCCTCTGCTCTGACCCTACCAGACAACAGTTTGGCAGTGTCTGTGTTTCCCTACTAAAGGACCAGGTCAGGAAGCTATTGCTTCTTGTTACCTTATGAGGTACCATTTTACCTTCTTTACTTACCTCTACAGTCCACTTGTCATGGATATTTTCCTTCTGCTTTTTATTTTGAACATTGGGTTTTGCTGAACCATTTTGAATGTTTTAGATGTCTTGACATTTCAGTCCTTCACTTCAGCATGCATCTCCCAAGGATAAAGACATTCACCTAACACCCCAAAATTAAGGCTAATTCAATAATATCACTCAATTTGGGTTTTTAAATTTTTTTTGATTAAAAATAGTTTCTTGATAATCCCTGACATTTGAGTGCTTTGTGGCTGACAAAGCACTTTCACCAACATCTTTTGCATTTCATAGTACAGTCACCTTCTGAAGCAATTATTATCATCCTGGCCTTATGGATAAGGAACTGAAGAATCAGAGAAGCAAAGGGACCCACCCCAGGTCACACAGCTAACAAGTAGCATGACTGGGATCCCATGGCAAGCCTTCCAACTCCAAGTTCCACATGCTTTTCATGACATTTTGGCCAGAATGTTAGGTTTTCCAGAACTTAGGCCCCTCAACACTTACCTTATTTTTTCTTACCAACCTACTTTTCCACCAAAAATAATGAGGCTCCTGCCCTCCAGCTTCAAACAGAGATAGTCTAGATATGCTGGTTTTCCACCTTGGACTGTGGTGTAGAAGAATACTAGGCAATATGTTTGAACCTTGCATTTAATTTAAGCTAGCATGATTGATTGTATAGTATTTCTTAGCAGCATTATGCTTGATTCTCACCTTCATACCCTAGCACAGGGTGGAAGAAAGCTTCACTCTGAAAACCCCTAGATTTTATCCTCTTTGGTGGGAAGAAGCTTCTTTATGCTGCTCAATATGCAGGTGAAAACAAGTATCCTTGACACGCCACCAAAGGAGGATTTCAGAATCTCGGCCAGACCTCCCTCTCAAGTATTTCCAGATCAGCCCCTTTCTGTGCTTTGCCACTGTCATGTAGCAGATCCAGCCACCTCCACTCTCACTGGGAAACTGCAACTGCCTCTCACTTAGTCCTAGATGGCCATCTTCCCTCCATTCTTGCCTCCTGCACTTGACAGGTGAACCTCAGCAGTGATGTCCGATGACCCTGGAACGAGAGCTACAATCCATGCTGTGGCCTGTCCCACCCTTCCCAACCAGCCCCCACTGACATCACTGCCACCCTCACTCCATGCTCCCCACTCCACCCCAAGTTCAAGCTACACTAAACCTTGTTTTCCTCAAACAAGGCTGGCCGCATGTCAGGGTCACTCAATCTGCTTTGTTGTCTGCCTGCAATGCTTTGTCCCCCATATCTACCCCTAGTCACTGATCCTTCACACCTCAGTCCTGAGCCCCACCCTAGATACCCATAAATGCTTTCTTAACATCCTAGTTTTTCTGAGAGCAGCCCCAGAATCTCCATATAATAGGTGCTCAGCAAAGTGTCATATCCCCCTGTATCTCTTGAGAAAGAAGGGAGACCCACAGGGAACAACACCTAAAGTCACACCACAAGTCACTATCAGAGCCATGGTCTTTCTCACCCAAAGCCGCTGCTTCAAGAAGGAGGCTCTCCTGCTTCATCCTTGGCCTCCATAGTCCAGGAGATGTCCCCTCGCGCCTGCCGCTCTCACAGAACACTGTCCATGTGAGAAGACAGAAACTCCACCCCAGCCTTCCTTTCACGTCTTCTCATGAGTCTGCACCTGATCACCCTTCCATTTGTTTATCTCTTTCCCTATAACCATTTGCCTATTTATGAAATATTTATTGAGCTTAATTACATGTGTGGCATTGTGCTATTCATAGGGACACAGTGGTGAGCAGAAAAGACAGGTTGCTGTCCTCAGGGAGTCACCATGTAATAAAAACCAGACTAAATCACATCAGCAGAGAGAGAATGTCAGATGGTAGCCAGAGGGCAGTGCCAGGAGGGAAACCAGGCGACAGTGTGATGGAGGAAGAGGTGGGCAATTCCCCACTCAGCTTCAACCTGCCTTTCTCCTTCTTTGCAGAACCCCACTTGCTTTCAGTGGTCACCCCCTCAAATATCCCCTGGACCTTGGGAGAAGCCACCCCCATGCCCACATCCCAGGGTGGACCAGATTAGCCCAAGGATAATTCCACTCTCTTGAGAGTAATGGGCTCAAGAAGGAGTATATGACTCATTTCAGGCCAGGTAGTTCCTCTAGGGAGGCAGGAAGTTCTATGGAAATTATCCTTGCTTTAAAAGACAGCCACAAAAAGAGATGGTTTCTCTTCATTCCCTGGATGTTGTCGTGTCCGGATGTGGCTGTTGCAGCCACTTGCTCCCAGCTGAGGGTGAAGCCAGCCCCACACCAGCTGAGCAGAGATGCATGAACATGGGCTCTAATGACGACACTGAGCTGCTGTATCAGTCAGTCCTGGAGTCCTCAGACTTCCCATCTGGGGGAGATCATAAGTTACTATTTAATGTCCCATTTTTTAAAGCCCACCTAAAGCACCAAAATTAACATGGACCTCACTGCTTTGCTTCTAGCTCTGACCGACCATGGTGCCTGATATATAGTAGATGCTCAATAAATGCTTGTGGCATGAATGCTGCGTCTTATGTTAGACTCCCCAGGAGCAGACCTGGAGACAAGGCTTCATGTGAAAGTGCTTGTGTTACGGAAATGCTCCCAGGGGGACCAATAAAAGGAAGTAAAAGGCTGCAAGACGGGAAAGCCAAGTGCAGGGGCAATCTTAACCAAAGCCCCCTGGGGGCAACTTCCCCCTGGTCCCCCAGGGAATTCCAAGTATAAACCACTCCTAAGTTGTCTCACCTGCAGCAAGGGGCTGGCCTTACCTAATCCCACTCCTCAGTCTCTAGCTAAGAGCCATCTCAGGAGAATATAAATACCAAGCCTCCTCCCAGCTCTCAGCTCTTATTGTTTAAATGGTTCTAGGAACCCAAGAGTGGTACCTGCTGACCACTGGAGGCAAAAGTATAGTGAAATTAGCAGAAGGATACATAGAAGTGATGGAGGGGTCAAAGAGGATCTGCATGTGGACCACAGGGTAGATGAATGAACAGGCTCTGGATGCATCCACAATTGATTCTCAAGCAAATAGCATCCCAGAGGCAACCTTCTGGTCTGCAAATTCTTCCCTCATATCCGTCCTATGGTGAGGGGACATCTTTTTCTGCTGCCCACCCAGGATAGCCAATGGGAGCCCCCAGCTTTTATTAAAATGGAAAAAAGTTTGCATTTCAAAATTATTACTGTGCTTCAATATTCATCTTGAGGTTCTTCTGCAAAACATTGAAAGCTAGATCATGATTTGATGATGGAATATTGATTTTACTTTTATATTTGTATTCAGAAGTCTGTGCTGTGTAGATAGAACACCCACCCTGTAATATCTTCTATTTTAAGTCGATATGAAGATGGATGTTTCCCCCAGGCAAGTTTTGATAAAATGTTGGTGTCGATACAAAAAGACATTAATGCCAATGCAAGTCAATACCTGTTTATTGGTTTGGGTTGCTTCTCAGCCATGCAGCAGGCTCCAAGAGGGGTTTCCAGACACCACCAGCTCCTAGCCAGTCTGCATCTTCCTTCACTTATATCATGTGAGTGGAAAATGTCAGGGGAACATGAACTGGTAGAGGGCTGCCCATGCCTGCTCCCAAATCGAAGGGAAAGAAAAGCAAGCACAACCTGTAAAAGTCTAGGAGAAGTTTTATTACTGACATTAGCGGTGTGCTTGTCTTCTCTCAGTTTCAAAAAGAGTATTATTAAAACAGCAGAAGGAGCAAGAATCATCTCCATCCTTGTTAGTTTCTCAGTATACGATGGGCACTGGGGCTCGTCTTAACTGTGGGTATCTGCTGTTTGTCTGCCCGGCACTTATTACCACCTGAAACTCCATATATTTAGTACTTCTTAAAAATCTCATGTATTGTCAGCCTTCCACACTAGAAAGTGAGAGCCAAAAGGACAGAGGTGGTCTTTTTGTTGTTGTTTGTTTTTTTCATTGCTGTATTTCTAATGTCTGGATGTTGAATTAGTTTCTTTCTGCTTCATGCATTCATCCAACAAATTGAGCAACTTCTATGTGACAAGACTCAATAAGATTCTCGGGATACATCCACTGAATAAAACAGACATTCTATTGGGCTATAGGGCAGTAGAGACAACAAATAAATACTATGTAGAGTAAATTAGAAGGCAGTGATTGCTGGTTGGGGAGCAAAGTAAAAAGAACTGGAATATTGGGGACACAGATTCTGTTTCTGAATCAGGTGATCAGCTTCAGCCTCCCTGGGAAGGTAGGTTCAAGCAGAGTCTCTTAGGAGGTCAGCAAATGAGAATGCAGCTACAGAAGGGAAGAGGCAGGAATTTCCAGGCACTTGGAATAGTGCACAAGTCCCAAGACAGGACTATGCCTGGCTTATTTTAAAAAACAATACAATGCAAAACAAAACAAAACCAAAACCAAAACAGAAAAGGGTGGCTGGATGGGGTGAATAGAATGTTAGGACAATTAAGGGGATGATTCTGAGGCACCCGGGGGCCACCTTGCCCTCAATAACTGCCCCCTGGGGAGAGCTCATGTGAAGAATAAATTAAGCAGAGACAAAGAGCCCTCTGGATCCAGCCATGCCTGAAGCCACATCTAGCCCACATCTTTTCAGTGCTTAAGCCAATATATTCCTTTTTTATAATCACTTCTCATCGAAAGAGTCCCTAATAAAACCCCCTGAAATCTGATTGCCTAGGACACCTAAGTTACTGTGCCCACAGTGAATTTCAAAGATACCAGCTAGCTAGCTCCCAGACAGTGGGAGATTTAGCCTGAGAGGGCAAGGCCTGAAATCCGTCTGTGCAGAGGAGACCTGAACAGATGACAAGTGAGAAGGAAACTTTCAAATTTGCAATTTTCAAGTGTCAGAAGGATATTGTACCACTCCTTTGACACTCAGCATCTTAGGCAGATTCTCCCCATTTTTCATCAACACTTCTGCTGTATGAGGTGTGGCCTTTGCCCTCACATGATCCGGAACCCACAGCTGAGAGTGAGAGCTCCAGGTGTCAGCTTTTCCACAAGTCACATGTGAAGGACCAGGCAGACCCTCTTCCTCAATTACCTACATTGTCAATACAACACTTTCAAAGGAATCTATTCAATTCAGCAGGCACTTTGAATGGTTGTTCTTCAAGATGCCGGAAAACCAGAGAAATGCACAATGTGGTCTGTCCCCTTAAAAGGCAGATAATCTAGTGGGCGAGGGGTCCTTTGATTCATTTCCTTCACATGTATGCTAAAGGCAAGACACTAGATGCTAGGGTAGAGATTCCTCAAATGGGAAGGGCAGACATTCACATGTGAGTACTTTGTGTGAGACTACCCATCACTATGCATTCAGCAAATGGAAAGTAAGCACTTCCTGTGAGCCTCACACTCTTTTAGGTATTAAGGATATAGCATCTAGTAAGATGGGCAAAACCTCAACTCATGTAGAGCTTATGTCCTATGGTGGAGACAGACATTAAAGCGACACTTTTTTTTTTTTTAAGATTTGTTTATTTATTTGAGAGAGAGAAAGCACAAGCACTTGGGGAAGCGGCAGAGGGAGAGGGAAAATCTCAAGCAGACTCCCCACTGAGCAAGGAGCCCAATGCAGGCAGCACTTGATCCCATGACCTGAACTAAAATCAAGAGTCAGATATCCAGCTGAATGAGCCACCCAGGCACCTGACACTAATTTAAAAAAAAAAAAAAAAAAAGATTATTTCTGTCAGCAAAACATGAAAGATAAAGTTAGTCTTTATCTTTACATGAAAGATAAAGAAATCTTCAGAAATAGCTGCAAAACAAGGAATAATAATTACTTTGAATGTAAATGAACTAAATCATCCAATCAAATGATACAAGGTGACAGAATGGATTAAAAAAAGAAAGAAGGGCACCTGGGTGACTCAGTAGGTTAAAGCCTCTGTCTTCAGCTCAGGTCATGATCTCAGGGTCCTGGGATCGAGGCCCAAGTCGGGGCTGTCTGCTCAGTGGGGAGCCTGCTTCCTTCTCTCTCTCTGCCTGCCTCTCTGCCTACTTGTGATTTCTCTCTCTGTCAAATAACTAAATATATAATTAAAAAAAAAAACAAAAACAAAAAAACAAGACCCAGAGTGCCTGGGTGACTCAGCTGGTTAAGCATCTGACTCTTGATTTTAGCTCATTTCATGACCTCAGGGTCATGAGATCAAGCCCCACATCAGGCTCTGTGCTAGGCATAGAGCCTGCTTAAAATCTTCTCTCCCTCTCCCTCTGCCCCTCCCCACCCAACTCAGGCTCTCTCTCTCTTTCTCTTAAAAAAAAAAAAAAAGACCTATTTGTATGCTGCCTACAAGAGACTCATTTTATTTATCTATTTACTTTAATTGCATGATTTTTAAATGTAGACATTAATTTAGTATAAAGCAAAATACAACTGAATTTATCACCCTGTAGAGGTTTCCAAAATTGTACAATGGAATCAACGTGTATCTCCATGCTGAGATCCCTTCACTCCACAAACCTCAGACAAACATTGATTCAAATTATCAGAAGCCTCTAGTAGAGAATCAATGCCTAAAACACTCTGCCGAATCTAGGGAAGCATTTGCTAATTTGTTCTGGGGTGAAATCTAATCACTATCAATCAGACATGAAATCAGATTATTTTCCAATGGCCATCAATATAGTTATCTATATGTTTAGTCAGCTTTCATTGGATATCACATATGGAAGGTTTGGTGGTCGGTAGACAGTGGGAAGAGGCTGAGAGAACAAGATACATTCAGGGCTGAAATCCAGCTTATACACAACTCTGTTGCCATACCAGTTTTTTAGCTATTTATCTGCTTCCATCCTACTTGTTAACTGTTTACCATCCAAACCTCAACCCTGTAGGCCCTCAGACCCCTGCAGGAAAGAGAGTGTCCCAGACACTAAAGAGGCCAATGCTGGGTGTTCATCCCACTCCCATGCTTGTGGCCACCTGTAGCAGTTGCCCTCATGTGGCCACTTGTAGGAACTGCGGCATCACACACCAACCTTTCTAAGAAAAAACAAAATGATAAATTTCCCCCTAAATGCCCAAATTGCTCCACAAGAGACTCATTTTAGACTTAAAAACACCTGCAGACTGAAAATGAGGGGATGGGGAAACATCTATTATGCAAATGGATGAAAAGAAACCCAGAGTAGCAGTACTTATATAGAACAAAATAAATTTTAAAACAAAGACTGCAACAAGAGACAAAAGACTATGTATAATCATAAAGGGGACAATCTAACAAGAAGACATAACAACGTAAATATTTATGCACCCAAAATAGGAGCGCCCAAATACATAAAATATAAAGGAACTGAGAATAGTACAATGATAGTAGGGGCTTTAACACCCCACTTCCACCAATAAACAGAAAATCAGTAAGGAAACAGTGGCTTTGAATGACTCACTGGGCCAGGTGGTTTTAACAGATATTTAGAACATTCCATCCTAAAACAGCAGCATACACATTCCTTTCAAGCACACATGGAACACCCCCAAGAATAGGTCACATGTTATCCCACAAAACAAGCCTCAACAAATTCAAGAACATCAAAGTCATACTATGAGTATTTTGTCACCATGAGGCTCTGAAACTAGATGTCAGATGCTAGAAAAAACCTGAAAGACCACAGATACGTGGAAGTTAAATAACATGCTACTAACAATGAGGGTCAGTCAGGAAAAGAATAAATAAGAAAATATGTGGAAGCAAATGAAAATGAAAACAAAATAGTCCAAAACCTCTGGGACACAGCAAAGGTGGTCCTAAGAGGGGAGTAGGTAGCAATACAGGCCTACCTCAAGAAGCAAGAGAAATCACAAATAAATAATCCAGCCTTATACCTAAAGGAGCTTTAGAAAGAACAACAAACAAAACCTAAAACCAGCAGAGGGAAGGAAATAATAAAGATTAGAGCTGAAGGAAAGGATATAGAAACTAGAAAACAGTAGAACAGATCAATGAAAACAAGAGGTGGTTCTTTGACAAAAAGAAATCAATAAAACTGACAAACCTCTAGCCAGACTTATTAGGAGAAAAGAGAAAGGACTCAAATAAAATCACAAATGGGAGAGGATAAATACCAACCCATACCATAGAAATATAAACAATTATAAGAGAATATTATGGAAAATTATATGACAATAAATTGGACAACCTAGAAGAAATGGATAAATTCCTAGAAACATATAAACTACCAAAACTGAAACAGGAAGAAATAGAAATTTTGAACAGACTGACAACCAGCAAAGAAATTGAGTCAGTAATCAAAGAAATTCCAACAAATAAAAGTCTGGGACCAGATGGCTTCCCAGGAAAATTCTATCAGACATGTAGAATTAATCCTTATTCTTCTCAGAGTATTCAAAAAAATAGAAAAGCAATGAAAATTTCCAAATTCATTGTATAAGGTCAGTATTACCTTGATAGGAAAGCCAGATAAAGATTCAGCTAAAAAAGAGAACTACAACCAGTATTCCTGATGAACATGGATACAAAAATTCACAACAAATACTAGCAAACCAAATTCAACAATACATTTTTAAAATTCACCATGATCAAGAGAGATTTATTCCTGGGTTGCAAGGGTGGTTCAATATTTGAAAATCAATCAACATGATACATCACATCAATAAGAGAAAGGATAAAAACCATATGGACATTTCAATAGATGCAGAAAGAGCATTTGACAAAGTACAGCATCCATTTATGATAAAAAAAAAAAACTACTCAACGAAGTAGAAACATACCTCAACATAATAAAGCCTATATACAAAAAAACAAGCTAATGTCATCCTCAATGGAGGAAAACTGAGAACTTTTCTTCTATAGTCAGGAACAGACAAGGATGTCCACTCTCACCACTGTTATTTAACACAGTCCTGGAAGTCCTAGCCAGAGCAATCAGACAACAAAAGAAATAAAAGGTTCCCATATTGGCAAGGAAGAAGTAAAACTTTCACTATCTGCAGATGGCATGATACTCCATGTAGAAAACCTGAAAGACCCCATCAAAAAACTGCTAGAACTGATAAATTCAATAATATCAGAGGTTACAAATCTGTGACATTTCTATACACCAGTAATGAAGCAACATACACAAATCTGTGACATTTTTATACACCAATAGTGAAGCAACAGAAATTAAGAAAATGATCTAATTTACAAGATTATATGTACCCCAAATAGTAAGATACCTAGGAATAAACCTAACCACAGACGTGAAAGACCTGTACTCTGAAAATTATAAAACTACTGATGAAAGAAATTGAAGATGACAGCAAGAAATGGGAAAACATTCCATTCTCATGGATTGGAAGAACAAATATTGTTAAAATGTCTATAATACCCAAGGCAATCTACACGCTTAGTAATCCTTATCAATGCTAGCAGCATTTTTCATAGAGCTAGGACAATCTTAAATTTTGTATGGAACCACAAATGACAAGTAGTCAAAGCAATATTGAAAAAGAAAAGCAAAGCTGAAGGCATCACAATTCTGGACTTCAAATTATATTACAAAGCTCTAGTAATTAAAACAATATGGTACTGCACATAAATAGACACGTGGATCAATAGAACAGAACAGAAAATTCAGAAGTAAATCCACAATTATATGGTCAATCAATCTTTGACAAAACAGGAAGGAATATCTAATGGGAACAAAGCAGCCTCTTCAACAAATGGTGATGGGAAAACTAGACAGCAATGTGCGGAAGAATGAAACTGAACCACTTTCTTACACCATCCACAAAAATAAATTCAAAATGGACTAAAGACCATTTAATAAATGTGAGACCTGAAACTATGAATCCTAGAAGAAAACACAGACAGAAACTTCTTTGACATTGGCCGTAGCAACTTCTTTTCTAGATATGTCTCCTGAGGCAAGGAAAACAAAAGCAAAAATAAACTATTGAGACCACATCAAAATAAAAAGGTCTGGGAGCACCTGAGTGGCTCAGTCATTAAGCGTCTGCCTTCGGCTCACGTCATGATCCCAGATTCCTGGGAGTGAGGCCCGCATCAGGGTCCCTACTCAGCGGGAGGCCTGCTTCTCCCTCTCGCACTTCCCCTGCTTGTGTTTCCCTCTAGCTGTGTTTCTCTCTGTCAAATAAATAAAATCTTAAAAAAAAATAAAAAGCTCTGCACAGTGAAGAAAACAAACAACAAAACTAAAAGGCAACCTACAGAATGGGAGAAGATATTTGCAAATAACATATCCAGTCAAGGGTTAGTATCAAAAATATATAAAGAATTTATAAAACTCATCATTCAAAAAACAAATAATCCAGTTAAAAAATGGGCAGAAGACATGAACAGATATTTCCCCAAAGAAGACACACAGAAAGCCAAGAGACGCATGAAAAGGTGCTCAACAACACCTATTATCAGGGAAATGCAAATCAAAACTATAAGGAGATATCGGGGCACCTGGGTGGATCAGTTGGTTAAGGGACTGCCTTAAGCTCAGGTCATGATCCTGGAGTTCTGGGATCGAGCCCCACATTGGACTCCCTGCTTGGCGGGAAGCCTGCTTCTCCTTCTCTCACTCCCCCTGCTTGTGTTCCCTCTCTTGCTGTGTTTCTCTCTGTCAAATAAATAGAATCTTTAAAAAAAAAAAAAAAACTATAAGGAGGTATCACTTCACGTCTATCAGAATGGCTAAAATTAACCACAAGAATCAACAGGTGTTGACAAGGATGTAGAGAGAAAGGAACCCTTGTACAATGTTGGTTATGAATACAAACTGGTGTAGCCACTTGAGAAAACAGTATGGAGATTCCTATAAAAGTTAAAAATAGAACTACCCTGTGATCCAGAGATTGAACTATTGGGTATTTACCCAAAGAATACAAGAACACTAATTCAAAGGGATATATTCACCCCGTGTTTATAGCAGCATTATTTACAGTAGCCAAGATGGAAACAGCCCAAGTGTCCATCAACTGACAAACAGATAAAGAAGATGTGAGATAGGCACACACACACATATACATATACATACACAGTGGAATAGTATTCAGCCATAAGAAGAATGAAACCTTGCCATATGCAATGACATGGATGCAGGTAGAGAGGATAATGCTAAGCAAAATGAGTCGGCCAGAGAAAGACTAATACCATATGATTTCATTCATATGTGGAGTTTAAGCAACAAAACAAACAAGCAAAAAGAAAAAAAAAAGGCGGAGGGAAGAGAGAGAAATCAAGAAACAGATTCTTAATTCTAGAGAACAAACTGATAGTTACCAGAGGGGAGGTAGGTGAGGGAATGAGTAATATAGGTGATGGGGATGAAGGGGGGCACTTGTAGTGTTGAGCACAGGGTGAGGTATGGAAGTGTTGAATCACTATGTTGTATATCTGAAACTAATATATCACTATATGTTAACTAACTGGAATTAAAATTAAATCTTTTTAAAAGTCTTAATTAAAAAAAAAACAGTGATTTCTGAAATGGATCAGTGCAGTGAGGAAAATACATCAGGGAAATTTATCCCAATAAGGAGGTACTGGGAAATGCATAGCAAGATGGAAAAGTCAGGAGAGACAAACTGAGACCCACATGATGGGAAGGAGCCAGCTGCCAAGATGCAGGGAAGTATGCTCGAGGCAGAGGGGTTGGTGGGTGCAAAGGCCCTGAGCAGAAGGGAGCTTGGCCCACCTGAGGACCAGAATCAAGGTTCGTGTGGTCAGAGCTTATTAATGGAGAGAGATGGGACGTGAGGTCAAGGCAAACATGGCCAGATCATGAGGAGTTGGAGTTTTATTCTGAGTGCCAGGTCATATCAACATGCTCCCACTCAGATAAATGAGCATTCTCACCTTAGCAGATCATTTGAGTAAAAACCGGAAATGTAACCAGCAATGCAGAAAGATGAGGAAGGATCTATGATTTCTCAAGAGTCTCAAGATTCCAATCGTGGCACCCTGTTTTTTTCTATTAAAAAAAAAAAAAAAGGAGAAAAGGGAGAAAGCCTATCAATACACAAAGCCCTTGGGACGCCTGGGTGGCTCAGTTGGTTAAGCAACTGCCTTCGGCTCAGGTCATGATCCCGGAGACCCGGGATCGAGTCCCACATCGGGCTCCCTGCTCGGCGGGAAGCCTGCTTCTCCCTCTCTCACTCCCCCTGCTTGTGTTCCCTCTCTGGCTGTGTTTCTCTCTGTCAAATAAATAAAATCTTAAAAAAAAAAA